>PVLD010008553.1:28146-83300 GCA_004027595.1 Dinomys branickii
GGCCAACTCTAGCTCACCACCCACTTTGTTTTGTATATTTTATGCTTTGGGTTTCTTTTTTTTTTTTTTTTTTTTTTTGAGACAGGGTCTCACTTTGCAGTTCAGTCTGGCCTTGAACACTCTATGTAGCCCAGGCTGGCCTCGAACTTGTGGCACTCTTCCTACCTCACCCCGCTGAGGGCTGGGATTACAGGCCTGTGCCATGGAGCTCGGCTTTCACCACCTAGTTTTGTAAATAAAGTTTTATTGGAACACCGCCAGGCTCACTCCTTTATATATTGTCTCTGGCTGCCTCTGTGCTTCCATAGCAGAACTGGATAATTGTGACGGATATTACAGCCCACACAGCCTAACATATTTGCCATGTATCTATATAGAAAAGACACTGCCGCATTTAATAAGCATCTCCTTGTTTCTCATGTTGTAGGAAGAAATGGCTGCTAGTTCTGCCAGCCCTGCCTTTCCTGCCAGGTTTCTGGGGACATGCCCAGGATGGCAGCCACAGCTGCACAAGGCTCAAAAAAACAAACCCACCAAAAAGAAATCTATCCCCAAGGGAGCACTGAAGGTTCTCTTCTCTTGGATTAACAGCAGTGACTCTGGCAGTCAAAACGCATAGACTCGTTACACTTGACAACTGTTTTAAAATGTACGTTCTCTAAGTAAAGAAATCTATAAATGCTTTTGCAAAAATTTCCACAAGCTGTTCTTTCTCCCCCAAAGTCCTTAATACTGTTTTGACAAGAAGGTACCACGCAGCAAGATGTGGCACTTTTTGCTCAGTGTGTTCAGTCAACATCCTAGAGTGGCTCAGGATCTTGCTTTTCCCATTTCTTAGTGCAAATGCTTTGAAGAGATGTGAAGGTATCTGGGGACCTTTTGCTTCAGCTATGCATACATCATTCAAGTTACCCTGAAAGAATAAGTAAACTGATCATTTATGAACTATTTTCAGCTCCAAAGTAAAAGACAGCTAACAGGAAATACGGAGCTAGGTCTTTTGCAAAAGAGAAAAGGGACCAAGAGGTGGAGGAAGTTGCGAGGGGGGAGAGGAGGAGACGAAAAAGAATCAAAATGTGTTCTGTGCATGTACCAGCGCCCCAGGATGAATACAGTCCTGATGTACTGCAAATATGTATCAATAAAAATAGAAACTGAAAAACCGTTCTTGAAAACCACATACTCAGCATCAAAATATAAACAAAATGTTGATGTTAAAATATCTCACACTAGCCACACCCAACCAGTCTTCTAAGAGGTACCCAATTTTTTGCCTACACATCCCTAAAATGTAACTAAATACATTCATACCATATCGATGCATGTGAATATATATATATATATATATATATATATATACACATAGTAAATTATGTGGGGAAGGAAGCTTCAAAAAAATATTTTTTAGCTCTAGTAGTCTATTTGAGCAACAACAAAAAAAGACATTGATACAGTAAGTCAATGATCAACAATCAACTTTTGGACTTTCAAAGGTAGGAACCAACCACACGTTAGAAACATTTGCAGATGCGGACAAATTGTGGAAGTAGCTCACATGTCTGCCTTACCATTTTAAGGTAACTGTAGAAGGAAAAATAGTTCATTTCTAATATGTGTGTGGGCACATTTCGTGCTTTTATGTTTCACATTGTCATGTTTGTAATGAAGGTGTACAATGCTCACTTGGTCAGATTCACAGATGAATCCAACTTATGAACATTCTTCTGGAACGGAACTCATTAGTAAGTCAAGGACTTCCTATAATTCCAAATGTTAATAATATAATTTAATAATAAAACAGTTATCTTTTCAGGGTATTGAAATTATGAATGGGAATTAAGCAATAGAATAGGGAGGGTTACATTTTCAAATGAGTCTGGCAAAACGATATTTAGGTCTGACCCCAAGTTTTCCAGTTTTTGTTTTGGTTTTGGTTATGGTTTTGTTTTGTGAGAAAGGGCCTCACTATGTAGTTCAGGCTGACCTTGAGCTCACTATGCAGCCCAAGATGGCCTCTATGCTCCTGCCTCAGCCTCCCAACCTGGCTGTTAGTCATTTCACAAGAATATTATTGAGTACCTAAATATGTCAGGTTTTGATCCAGGAGCTGGGGTCATCGCAGTGAATGAGATCAGTAAGATCCCACTTTTATAGAACTGACCTTCGGGGGGGGGGACAGGACAATAGAGGCTTACGCCAGGCCTAGAAAAACAGAACCAGAATATAACCCATAGATCTGAAACAAATTAGACCAATTAGACAAGAAGGGCCCCTAGAAAGCTTCTTTTCTTCTGCCTTCCCATTGAATCTGGCCACAAGGAGTCACTAGCACGAGCTGAGAGTAGGTAGAAGAGGGCCAGGCTCTTACTTCCCAGCTCACCCCTGCCTGGTCACAGGTGGCAGTGGCCGTGTCCCTGTTGGAGGTCCCCTGGCATCACCACAGCCATGGTCACAGCCACAGTGCTCTCTCTGACTCTGACCGTAAAGGTGCCCCTAGAAGGGTAGAAGCTGTATCCAGGTGTTCCTCCATTCCCGGGTGGTCCCCACAGCCCACCACTGCCTTTCCAGAATCTTCTCACTGTCCTCTCCCTGTCTGTGCATTCCACCCACGCAGGCTGCCAAGCTGGTCCTGCCTGTAGGCCAGAGATAGGACGTGAGCACTAGATTCGTGTCCAAACTACAGGGACCGGGAAAGGAGGGGAGGACAGGGGAACGTTCGAGACATGCAGCTTCCTCCAGAACTGGCAGTGACTCACCTCCAAAAGGGAACAAAGCTCAGGATGGCGACCAGAGTGACCCCTGCCCCTCCCGCAGAGAAAGGAAGGCTCTGGGTGGCAGTGACTCACCTTTCTGTGCTCAGTGGAGGGCTGTGGGCAGACGAGCTGGAGTCCGAGCAACAGGAGGGAGCCCAGGACACTGGGGAGGAAAGACAGCAACAGGCAGGGCTGTGAGTGTGTCCCAGGCAGCGGCAGCCGGAGGGAGAGGACATTTTTATCAGAGTGCCCGGATGTGACCAGGGCGAGAGTAAAGGGCCAGCCCAGGGACCCAAGCATGGGACAGAGCTGGGATCACATCCCAGCTTCGAAGTGCAAACGGCCAGTGAAAACAATGCTTGATCACTCCGGCCTTTAGAAAAATATGAATGAACGCTGAGATTCCATCTGACTCCAGAAAGGCCGTCATCAGGAAAGCAAACAGTCATAATACCGGTGAGGCCTGGGGATAAAGGAACCCTTCTGCACTGCTGGTAGGAAAATAAACTAGTGCAACCACTAGGGAAATCAGTACAGAGACTCCTCCAACAACTAGAGTTAGAAATTTAATTTAACCCAGCTATTCCTTGTCAAGGGATCTCCCCTGAAGAATAAAAGACATCCTATTACAGAGCTACATGCACACCCACGTTTACAGCAATACAACTCATACTATCTAAATCTTGGAAGTGGCTTATATGCCCATCAACAGATGAATGCCTAAAGAAAATGCAGTGCTTATACATAAAGAGTACTACTCTGCCATGAAGAAGGATAAACTAGAGTCATTGGTAAGAAGATGGATGCACCTTGAGGCCATGATGTTAAGTGAAATAAATCAGACACACAAGCTTAGATATATGGTTGCTCCTATACGAAAAAACCAGAAGATAAAGAGCAAAACAAAAGACAGGCAAGAGGAAACAGAGACAGCTCTTTTGCAAGAGGAAAGGTGGGGAGAGGAGAGGGAAGAGTACGAAGACGTGTTATGTACATGTACCAGCGCTCCGGGAAGAGCGTAACCGTTATGTGCTGCTTCGCCATTTCACAGCAGGGCTTCAGGAGTCAGTTCCACCTCTGCGCTTCAGCTCCCTCCCTTCCCAACAGCAGAAGCCGGCTGGGAGGCTCACCAGGCGAATGCGCATGCGCATCTTTCGGGGCGCTGAGGTCCGTGCCAAAGTGGGGTCTCAGCCTGGCCAGGGCAAGTCCGCTGTTTACTCGCGGAGCGCGGGAGAGCGCGCGAAGCTGAGGGTTCCAGCACACCCTGGCTGCAATCCCGGCCGCACTGCCCCACGCCCCATCTTACAGGTATTTCTGTAAGCCTCAGCCTTCCGCGGGTGGCGAAACAGACAGAGGCGAAAACACCTGGCCGTGGAATAAGCCACAGAAGAGACCAGTGCTGCCAACTCACTTTCGTGCCCAAGGTCTCTTGACTGCGAATCACTGCGTCATTATTTCTATCCGCAGCCCTGCAAGGAGGCCACTGTGTCTTCCGAGTCTCTGTTAGGGCTTAATTAACCCTCACGCGGGAGGGGGGGTAGTTGTGTAGCTAAATATCACAACCCTTTTCCCCTCTCTTTTGTGGCCTCAGGTCTGAACCCCAGGGCTTTTGCACTGGTCTAAATCTCTAATCCTCTTCAAATTTGTATTTGGAAACACGTTCTCACTGAAGTCGCTCAACTGGTCTAGGCTGCACTCAAACGGGCAGTCGTCCTGCCTCAGCCCCCCAGGGGCAGGATTCCAGGCGTGTGCCACCCCGCTCAGCTGAAGGCACCTGACAGGGGCAAAACATTGTCTCCTCTGTGCAACAAAACTGCAGTGTGGGGCTGGTGATGAGGAGATTCTGGCTGATTCAGGGAGCTGAGCCTCGTGGGGTCCCATGAGGCTTCTGCCCATCTCAAGAATCCAAAATGCCACCTGACCCCCTCCCCCACTTGGTAAACGATCTAAAGCCCCAGCAGGACACCCAGAATAGATGCAGACAGACTGCTTCGAGGCCGTGCTGTGCCGCGAGGACAAGCAGGGAGCGAAGGGCACGTGATAAAGGCTCAGCATGTCTTTTCAGTTATCTGGGAGCCACAGCTGAGCCCCAAAGCTGAGGCCTGAGGGCATGGAGTCGGCACATGCTCCACAGCAGGGCTGCATTGTCTGCTCTGGACACACAGAGGGTGCGCTCCGGCCGCACGCACCTGCAGTCTGTCAGCACAAGGAGGCTGCGGGGCTGCAGAAGTTGCTAGCTGCTGCCTTCTTTCTTTTTTGGGGGGCAGTTGCTGATGTGTAAACCCAGGACTTTAGCACTGAGCTACATCTCCAGCCCTTTTCTGGTTTGTTTGTTTGTTTGTTTGTTGTTTTTAGTTTGAGACAGCATCTCTCTAAGTCATTAAATTGTTCAGGTTGGGCTTATTGCTGGATCCTCCTGTCTCAGCCTCCCAGAGTGCAGGGATTACTGGCTGTGCTACCACACCCAGCGAGCTGTGGAATTCTTGGAGAAGGGGTGGAGGTATCCAGAGCACAGCTGCCGCCGCCCTCCCCTGCCCCACTTCCTCACAACAAAGGAAAAGCAGGAGCTGGCCCCAAGCCAAGCAAGGCGCCCTGGCTCTTGGGACAGAAAATTGGTGCCTAACTCTCCCCTGAAAGTCCCTAAGGCCAGCAGCTGGCTAGAATATCTGGAAGGACAGAAAGAACGCAGGCTGGTTGTGGGGGGGGGTCTGGATTTCTAGAGTAGAGAGACAGGAGGTGCTGTTTCCCTGTGAACCTTGTGCATGGGCTCCCTGGAAAGACCCTGCACCTAGGGGATCTGAAAGGACTCCCCCCAAACTGTGAGGTGGCTCCTAAGAAGTGGACAGGTGGCAGGTGCCTGTGGAGTGGAAGAGCGGGGTGTGGGGTGATAAAGGCCCAGCCAGCTCCAGCGCAACCCACACAGGAAGCAAAGGGGTGCTCTGCCAAGGACTGAGGGAAGGGTCTGGGCCCCAGACCTCTGCCAACAGAGGACTCCAGCGCCAGAGGAAGCCAGCCACTCGTCCCACTGGATTCTCTGTACCCAGTGCCCCCTCTCTGCTCTTGGAGGAGTTAATGTGTCAGGGAAATGGGCAGGGAAGGAGGAAGGGGTTCAAAGAATCTGGCTAAACCTCACATCCCCACGGCTGGAGTTTGAGGCTCGACCAGGACCGGTGTGGGGAAGTAAAGCTTGAAAACAGAGGGGAGACTGGAGTGATTTTATCTGGCTAGACTTTCTCTTTAATGTCCATTTGTTTATTCATACACAACATCCTTCCAAACAGAAGAGCCATTCATAAAAATAGACCATGAAGCCAGGTGAGGGCACATGCCTGTCATCCCAGCACTCAGGAGGCTGAGGCAAGAGGATTGCTACGAGTTCGGGGCCAGCTTGGGCTACATAGCAAGACTGTCTGAGAGACAGAGACAGAGACAGAGACAGAGACAGAGACAGAGACAGAGACACACAGAGAAAGAACAAAATCAGAGTGAAAAGAATGGAGATTTAATTTCTAACTTGTGGAAGATTTAGACCAGTGCAGTCCAATAGATTTTCTATAACTCTAGAAATATTCTCTGTCTCTTCTGTTACATTCACAGACCTACAGAAAGCACATGTCTAGATGCTGATGCCATGGACAGCTTAGGTTCATTCCAAAAACTATTTGCTTAAAGGAACCAAGGAATCCCAAACACACTCTCTCTCTTTCAACTTGTTTTCTTTTTTGTCTTTTTGAGACAGGGTCTCAGTATGCAGTTCAGGCTGGTCTCGAACTCTCAACGATCCTCCTGCCTCAGCCTCCTGAGTGCTGGGATTACAGGCATGTGCCACCACACCCGGCTCTTTTAACATTTTAATACTTGATTTCTTTTTGTACTACTGGGGAATGAACTCATGGCCTTCAGCTGAACAACATCCTCAACTCTTTTTATTCTTTTATTTTGAAGCAGGGTCCCACTAAGTCCCTCAATTGTCCAGGCTGGGCTTAAACTTGTAATCCCTGCCTCCACCTCCCCAAATGCTGGGTTTAGAAGAGAAGAAGAGTGTACCACCATACCCAACAGGAGCTTTTAATTCTTAAAATAAAACCATGCCCCTTAAACCTGTAGTGGTTGAGAAAAGCCACCAGGTTGCCATCCAGGGTCTGTAGACAGTGGTGGGGAAAAGACACTTATTTTTAATGGCATCCCTGCTAGATCCAGGGTTTCCTCTAAGCCAAGAACAAGCGGGAGTCCATGCTTCTAGGACGTGTGACCTTGGGCAAAGCACGTTCTTGGGCTAAACCCCAGGCCTCAGTTTCATCATCTGTAAGCTGGAAGCACTGTAACCCAGCTTGCCTAGCTGAAAGAAGTAAGCCCGTGGTAAACCTGTGCCTAGAAATTTGTAACACATCGCTGTTTGCTGACTTAATAAGAAAACCGGATTGGTGCGGTTTCATTAAAAAAA
Source organism: Dinomys branickii (assembly GCA_004027595.1). NCBI lineage: Eukaryota > Metazoa > Chordata > Mammalia > Rodentia > Dinomyidae > Dinomys > Dinomys branickii. The sequence continues at coordinate 35,344 of PVLD010008553.1, forward strand.
CAAACAGCAGCCCCATAAACATGCTACGCCTCTGCGCCTCCAAGGTCTTGGCACACACCGAAGCCACATGTTTGTACAGCAACCGAGCGGCTTCGTAAAACCTCTGAGCTGGGGTTTCACCCTCAACATGAGGGGTCACAGGCAGGAGCGGGGGGTGGGAGGCCCTCAAAGAAAGGAGAGTTTTGGGGTTCCCTGCTCAGAGAACCTACACTCCGGGTCCCGTGTCTCCTCCTGCCGTCTCTGCCCCAGATCAGGCTATCGCTTTTTGTCCTGCGCCACTGCTTTGTTCACATCCCCCCTTCCATGTATTAGGATGTAGGCCCCCTGGGATCAGGGAGTTGGATCTGTCACTATCTTGACTGACTATGAATTGTGTTTTTGAATATCTATGTGACACCCTTCCCTCCCCTAAAAATCTCTGCCGCAGGTTCACCCAAGGAACGACAGCACAATGTTCGCGGATGCCTTTGGTTGCAAAGGTGCTATCCAAGTGTCCCCTGTTTAGATGTTCAGATACTTCTTTCCATCATCTAGCTGGGCCCCAGGGAATCTCACGTGCACAGGCTACTTCATCAAATTCATTCTGGAAGAAAATCTTAGTTATTACATGGGCTCTCATCTGAGCAGAATAACATAAATTCCCCCAGAGGAAAATTATTCTGTGGGTTGCAGTAACAGCAGCCAGAGAATATGTGACCCCAGGGGCCCGGAGACTCTGCCAAGGGCTCAGGGTTTCCCAGCTCTGCCCGGCAGAGTCATGGCTCTATCGCACGGGCCCTCACATACCTTGCTAATTGGTAGCCTGTCGCGGTGGCCACAACCCCTCCAAACACGGGCGATGGAGTCCACATCTGTGTCCTCCTGACCCAACCTGAAATGATGGCTGGGGCCACCGATGCATGTGTGCGTCGGAGTGCGCAGCTCCTGCGTTACTTACTGCGCTTGGACCGTTTGCTTTGGCACAGGGCTCCCAGCTTGCAGCGTTTTGACAGACCGACGGCTACCAGGGCCTTGGCACACAAATCGCTCGCTCCCTTCCAAGCTGCGGGGGTAGCCACATTCCTACCAAGACTTTCCGATTCACCTTGCAGTCCAAACGACGCAGCATTTCACACCAGTCCAAAAAAAAAAAAAAATACAGAGTATATGCAGTTTATGCACTGCGGTCTTAGTGTTGAAGCACTCCATCGCTTCATTTCCTCATGTATAAAGTAATGTTCACTGAAATTTGCTACAAGATTTACATCACTGAACCAGGGCTCTGGACTTCTGTATTCACCTCAGCTGACTCACTCCTCGCCAACCCCCAAAACCACTGGTCCTCAACTCCAGCGAGTGTGGACCATGTCACAGCCACCGTGTGCCTCCTCGCCCTCCCTCCGGTACTCCTTGGGCAGATCAAGTATGAAAACAAGGGAAACAGGACGAGGGGGAAACACTACTTTCTTTCTCCGCCTAGTACAACCCAAGAGGTACTTGGGGAGCAACCTGATCACTAATGAAATTATACCGACCTTAGCCAAGCAGCGCGAAGAGCTCAGCACTGAAGAGAGCTCTGGAAATAACTTTTGGCTAAGCATGCATTTTACCCTGTTCCGCTCAGCCGCTGCCCTCCTCTGACGGCACTTGAATAATCACAGCAAGGCAGAAGACGGCTCTGAGCAACTCTAACCCCTCACGACATGATGGCTGTCACTGATCAAGGCATTCACAAGTAGCCTTTCGTTTAATCTTCACAGCCTTTTCGTCAGACACGATGATTATGCCCATTTTCCAGGTGAGGAAACTGAGGCACAGAGAGGCTGAACACCAAGCACCTTAAGGAGACCTTTGGGAAGTCCAACTCTGGGACCTCACTAGGACACAATATTTCTTCTTTTTTTTTTCCACCGAGCATCTGCATTGTGACAAATCTGTTTTCTTCCCTGGTCTGTGTGAGGTTGTGGTTTAACAGTCTTTTATTTTCTTTCATTTTTTGTAGGAATCCTTAGAACGCAAAGCAGATGCAATAAAACCTTCTCTATCTAGCCTCAGTAAAAGATATTCTAAGTTTCAAAATAAATGACACTAGGCATGTAAATCCCAAACTTTTAAAATAATGCATTGTGTCTATTTTTCCCTGTTCTCTTTATAGAGTGTCCCACGCTTTAGCAGTGTCCTTAGCTTAGCTCAGGCCTCCACAGTGTGTATCTTGCACTGCCAGGAGATGCTTTTTGGTGCGTTGGTGGCCTCCGGACATAACGGGATGAGGCATGAGACCCCAAGACACCCAGGGCTTTGTGAATGCAGGTGTCCCCTCTCTTTCTGTTGCTGGGTGTTGCTTATTGTCTGCTGTTGATGCTCCCGCAGCCCCTTAGCTCAGCTCCCTCTGGTGTACCTGGCCTCGGTTACCCTTCAGCTAACCACACTGCTGCCAAACAAGACCAAACTGGCTTTAGGAAAAGGCCTGCCTGGTCCATGTGGATATATTGTTCACTTTATAAACATCGATTCAGAGACACCTATTCTAATAGTGTATTGGTTTTAATGGCTTATTCCCAGGTTCTCAACAGTGATAGCCACTTGTGTTTTCTGGCTCAGGACTTCTGCAAGTGCAAGGTGTTCTATCACTGAGAGCTTGTTAAGCCACCACAGCCTTGGTGCATTCCCCTGTTCAATGGTAAGTTTCTCGAGGAAAGCGTTTCTGCTGTGCCTTTGCAGCTAGCGGAACAGTCAGCACCATCTGGACCCATCCTCGGGGCTAAAAATGACCAAGAGAATAGAGTGGAAGGGTAGAATGACGTGAAAGGGAAAAGGAAAGAGAGGGAGAGAGGAAATACCAGGGCCTGGAGGAGTGCAAAGGCGTGCAGTGGCTGGGGCGCTTTCAGGAAGACAGTGTTAAGGGCATCCCTTTTCACTGGAGAATCAGAAGAGCTGGGAGAAGCAAGACAATCCTAAGAGGAAGTCCTCTGTCAATTGGAGCGCCTAGCCCTAATCCCGGGGCAGGGAGTCCATGTCAGTGTGAGGCATAAGATCTACCTGGGGAGCGAAGGAATGGGGAGTTAGCAGCCCCACAATCACAACTTGATTCCATCCAACCTGTTTTTGGTACAGAATGTTCTAGAAAAACCCCACAGTCAAGTACTGAGTGGTGGAGGCAGCATCCAGGTACAGGGCTCTGCCAGGCATAAAGAAAAATCAATACTGTCTGGATGCTTGCCATCATTTTATAGGTAGGAGTTGGCCAGGGCAATCCTCCAGAAATCTGTCTGATTTCCTCCTAGCTCTGAGCCTACCATTCAGAATGGCTTCCATCAGGATCCTGCACATGAGCCCCAGTCACTGTACTTGTGCATTCCTCCTGGTCATCCCATGGCCCCAGCCTACGTGTGCCAGTTGCCTGAGCTTTGTGATTTCACAAAAGATTCAGATAGTACGCAAACCCATAGACACTGACAAACGTGCCCCGGGAAGGAAGAGGACTTGTTAGTTGAGTGCTGTAGAAATATTCAATAGAGGCAAACAGCCAAAGGGGAAAAACTGCTGGCAAAGTAGGTGCAGATGAGACAACCACATGATTAGAGGCACAAATAATAAAAATCTAGAACTGGTCTGTGCTCAGATTGCCTTGCAAACGTCTTGAAATGCTCACCCTGCTTTCAAGAAAGCAAGTGGAAACCTCAGACAGTGCTTATGGGTGTGGTTTACACCAGAAAAGACAATCAGGGCTTCGTGCCTTAAAGAGAAGGCTTTGGCTGCTCATCAAACAGTTGGCGAGTGGATATACATGTGTTTTAAGTTAAAAACGGATGGTTAAAGGTGTGTGTGTCATTCCTATGGTTTCCATGCTTCAACCTACTTTTGTAATTAACTACTTCACCACCCATCAGGAAAGATAAATTGTTGACTTTATTTCCTTCACCTAAAAGGTAATTATGTCTTTATCCATTCAGTATTTAACACATACTTATCAAGTATCAACTGAGTAGCGCATTCTGTGCCAGCTACACAAATCCTGCTTTGTCAATGCTCCAAGTTCCACACTTGGGACCCAGCCCTGGACGGCTACCCTGATCCCCTCGCTCCTTCCTCCCCAAGCACTCTCCTCCTCCTCCCACCCATGTCCTCCTCCTCTTTCTCCCCATCTCCTGATCACTGGCAAAGGGACCATAGTTGACCCCAGGGTGCTCCCAATGATCACATATTTCTCTCTCCCTTTGGGGAAGTTCCACTTCCGTTCACTGATCACACCTCAAATATCACTACCTTGAATTCTCTCTCTCACACATGCAAACACACTTCTATACCCTTTTCTCTCCTCCTTTCCGTCTTCCGCCCCTCTGTTCCCGTTCCCTCCCTCCCTTTTGATTATATTTCTAAGTGGAATAGCTGACAGGCATTAAAGCAATAATACTTTACTGAAGTATATATAAGGCAAGGAAAAAAACTTTCAGTTTTCAAAGACTAAAACCAGACACTTGACCTAAAGCCATCAACAGTAAAACTCTTAAAATGATCCAGCACTCTCCTTCCAAAGATGTATAAAAAATCACCAACTCACTCTCATTACTCTAATTACACCTGTACTCCTTCAGAAACTACCGTTCGAAATGAAAAATCGCCAAACCAATTTTATTTCCTGCCATTTTTGCCACCTCTTTGGCATTTAAGAGTTTTGTTTTCTTCCATGTTTTCACAGGAAACATAAAATATGGCAGCTCTCCCGAAGCACGCTGAGAGGCAACGAAGAGAAGCCGACAGCGCAGCTAGCTGCAGAGCTCTTGCTGGCTGGCTGAGTTAGGCAGCCTTCGCCATTTACTGCCCTGTTTGGAGTGAGAAAATTGTGTTTCCTTTCAATCAGTCACTGAACAAACAAACAGAAGCATAACCGTGCCTGCAAAAAAAAAAAAAAGTGCATGACTTGGAGCAGGTCTTTGAGAAATATAAACACTTCTGTATCATTCAGTACCATTTCTTTTCTAATTTGTCATAAACGACAAACATTTCTTCATCAAGCTTGGGTCTACCCTTTGGTCTAAATACATTTTAGACTCCATGAATTTTTCATGGCTTCCTGAGTTTATCCAAGATTTAACAACCTGCTAACCAGCTCATCGTGAGTTAAAATCTTAGTGCCTTTTGCTGCTACTGAGTATGACCGGGATTCTGTTTTATTAAGACAGGCACGGTGCAAGGCAGAGATACGCCTGCTGTGTTAATACCTGGGTCTTTGCTGTCTCTTTCAGTGAGAGGGGAGCTGGCTTTCTGATCCTCTCTGGCTAGGCAAAAACGAGGAAGAGATTTTTAGACCAAATGTCCGCATATCGGAATTGTGAAACTCCTTAATTTTTTTTTAATTTTTTTCCTTTCAGGGATTTTCTTGGCAGCTAACTGCTCATTGCAGCCTGCTTTTTCTCTATGCAGAGAAATCCTGCAGCTTTTCCCATTGATCTTTATACATTAGATTGCTTTGATACATATTAGAAATCTCTTGGTATGTGTGTTTCTCATCTCCCAGTTTTCAAAGGCATCACACTCTTAAAAGCAACTGTAATCTCTTTCCCCAGAATATTTTGGGGAAAGCATTAAAAGAAAAGACACTGTGCGCCTTTTTTTGATTTGTTTGTTTCTGGTCACATAGCCCTAAAGACACGGGAAACGGTTCCTAAGTGCTTGGTTCATGAAGTTCGTGAAGAAGGTGATTTAGGGGAAATGTCCAGTTGTGATCTAGCACAGAATAACCCACTCTCTGCTCCACACTCCGTCTTTCCAGCCCTGATCTGTCCTGCTGACAGCCACGTTCAAACCATCCCTTCGGCAAGACCCTGTCGCTGGAGAGCTGTCCAGACTCCAGAGCTCTGCCTCAAGGAGAGCAAGGCCACACCCAGCAATGCCCAGTCTGTAGCAACTTCTCTAACGCAAGGCACAGCTTGTAGGTGAGCCCACCGGGTGCCCCCTCAAAGGGAGATGCCCCCTCCTTACCGCACACCATGCTCAAACCACAAAAGAGGTCAACTATAGGGGCACCAGTTCCAAGTCTGGGACATCAAGGACAACTCTGCAGAAGGGGCTTCTCCCAAGAAACACCTTCCTGTGCAGCCTGGGGGGGGTCACTTCTTTTTGAGGCTCCTCAATGTTCTTGGGAGCCTTTTTGATGACAGCCAGGGTTACACCATCTTTTAGACTATGCTTGGTTTTTTGGATCCAGTCCAGTGCCTGTGACCTTCACTTCTTTGTGCCTACTGGGTCCTACGGCTGTCATATGCTGTGGTCCTGGACTGATCCAGGGATTCAACTGCATTTCGTACTGTCCTGTGCTTCTATAGCAAGCAGCATGTCAGGGTTTCTGCAAATTAGATGCCTACTCCGTGCTTTGAAATATCTTCTCAACTTTTTTTAAACTATGGTTTAAAAACTCACACATAATCCTTTATATTAGACATCAAATATTCGCTCTGAAGAGGTCCCAGATGTTAATTCGGACTGCTCTGTCAATGGTTGGATATCACACAGGCCTCAGAATGAAGATTTCCCTGCCTCTCTGACCATACCTGACATATGTGACTGTGTGTTGGTGAAGATGTTTGTAGTTCTCTGCATGTGACTTTGGATTTCAGGCCTGCACAAGTCTGCTCATGCAAGATTTCACAAGCCATGACGTATAAAAGCACACACTCCAGCACCACACTCAATGAAATGCCGGGCACGGACCCAACAGCATCTGCTTGGTGAATGCTCTAACCCTGGTCAGACCAACATCTGGGGCCCAGTTATAATGACATGTTATGGACTTTTTACTTTTTATTGTAAGTTCTAGGCATTTGAAGCTAACATATAGTTATGGGGAAGAAAGACAATACGATATTCTCTTCATGATTCAACTTTGAAACACATTCTTCTGCCTTCTCCTCTGTTCATTTCTTTGAAGAAAGAATTGTGAATTCATTTCTTTAAAGACCATCCCAAGATTGCAAGGTGAATTTCATCACAGACTTGTTACCAAGTGCAATAATTCAGTTCTTACCTGTGTGTATCAGGACTCTCTTAGACTAATGTAGCTAAAACAAGTACAAATAAACAAGTTGCTGAGGTAGAGGTCTGAGCTATCATTCAGAAGTCCTGACTTCAAACTTTGGTGTTTATCACAGCTGATTCAATGATCTCCTACCGTGTAGATATTATACATTTGAACTTAGGGTAAATTTATATTAAATACTATCATTGTTTAATATACATATATTGAGATTTTATAGAATTTTGATCAAGGAATTTTTAAAAGCCTGTCAGCTTCTGAGAAAGTTGGAGGGGTGCCAGGCGTGGTGGTGCATGTCCCAAATCCTAGTACTCAGGAGGCAGAGGCAGGAAGATCACCTTGAGTTCCAGGCAAGCCTGGAGTTCAGGGCCAGCCCAAAGTTATATAAATAAATAAATAGTTTGAGGAGTGGGCAACACTCATGACTTAGGTTTTTGGACCACTGCGTTATTGATCTACATAATAGGAATAATACTACTGATGATTTACCCTGCATACTTGATGAACAAATCAAATTTTAAAATGCAGGTGGAAGTTCAAAAGTTCTGAGCAGAAGGAATCAGAAGACACATCTTTTAGTAACCCCAGATGAATGAAGTCAAGATCTGTGGGGTGGTAACCACTGTACAATATTTTTAAATGTTCTTCAAATCTGTCATACAAAACCATGGTAAATACCCAGTGATCTAGTCCTCATTTTAGTTTTAAAAAATGCTTTTTTGGTTGAGGTCTAAAGAATGTGATCAGGTTAATATTATCCCTTAGCTATTGTGGGCTGGTCAGGTCTGCAACCTCCCGCTGTACAGCAAAGGCCAAATAAAAGAGGCAAATGGAGTGATTTCAGGGTTCCAGGGGGATCAAAACCTTCTTACAGAATTTGAGAGACTCTGGGGAAAGACCAAGACCTTCTCTGGGTGGCCTGTATTTATTTAGTTATCAGAACAAGGGAGGGGGATACTCAAGAAGGGTGGGAATCCTTCAAGCACTTCTCCAAGTAAGGCATAAGGTTAATCTACCCAAGAGTGAGAAACATGAGGCTATAGTCTTTGTCTAGTTGAGTTTGGGGCCAGATGTCCTTGGCTGTGACCTTGTCTTATCCTTTGAGGCTTCACGGCTTCACTCACCATTATAGGCCTCGGTAGAGACCAGTGACTCGCGGAGGTTCACTTACTCTGAGTCCACCGCCCATCTCTAGACAACGGACCTAGGCTTTGGACAGACTCACAAATAAACAAGGAAAGCCAGTTGGTTAATTTAAGTCCTGCTCAGAGCTGCTCTGCAGTGGTCACCATCAGAAGGTCTCCCAGAAAATAGCAGAGATTGCCATAGAACACAAGCTGTCTGGGTCTCTCTCCATAGCTCCTGGACCTGGAAACCTACTGACCACCTGTAATCTTCTATGAAGACAGCAATGACATGCACACCTTTAAGATCAATCACTATAAGAAACTGTGCAGTCAAGTGTAAATATCAAATTCCATCTTCTCCTGCTTTTGTCTTTTGGATTGCTTTTTCCTGCTGTGCTGGGACTCAAACCCAGGGCCTCTCCGACACTAAACATGTGCTCTGCCACTAAGCTGCACCCTCGTTCCCTGTTTTCCTTTGAAGAGGTTCTTTACTTACCCAAGAAAGCCCACGAAATGAGAAGCCATGATGCCACCAGGCCAGGCTAAGGCAAGGGCTCCTCAGAGGCGAAAGGAATGTTCTGCAGGTGGGAGTGGCGTTCAACTCCTACAGAAACAAACAACGTTATTTTTAGCATCATTTGCTTAGGCACATTCTAGAGTCCAACCAGACCAACAAACCAGAAGTGATAAAGAAAAAAAAAAAAGAGAGAGAAGGATACTAAAGCAAAACTGCCACCGGCCAGCTACGGTATTGTGCATGAATGCGTAGTGACAAGTTTATAGGACATTCATTCAGCACAGTGCCTGACCCACAGAAGATGGTCAATACGTAACTTTCAGGATGATTACCCATGACTCTGAGCTGATGGGGGCATTGGCACTAGTCCAAGCAGCCCTGGAAGTCCAGCTCCCTCTCTTCCAGACTACTTAACCCCAGAAGGTTATTGCACTGGCATGTGCAGTACCTCAGTTTCCCCAATGGTGCTGTGTGGGTACAGATACTCTCTAACAATAAGAAATGAAGTCCTCATACAACAGTGTGCTACAACACGACTGAAATCTGAAAATATTATACACTGGGAAGAAGCCAGACGCAAAAAGGCAGACCTGATATGATTTCATGTATAGGTAATGACCAGAATAGGAAAACCTATAGAGACAGGGTAGACACCTGGCCGCCAGGGCCTGGGGTCTAGGGAGGAGTTAATGGAAAGATTTAATACTTCTTCCTGCACTGACAAAAATAATCTAAAGTTAAGAGTGATGATTGCACAATGCTGTGAATATACTAAAAGCCATTGAATTACAGTGGTGCCTTGGTTCACGAACTTAACTTGGTTGCATGATTCTGGACAAGATGGCCACTTCTGTGTTTGTGCAGGAAAGACGGCTGCAATCCTGTTTGTCACCCGTTTGCAAACAGAAGCAAAATTTTGCCAAACGCCTTTATTTATGAACCAAATTTTTCAGTAATGCTTCAGTTCACGAAGCCTTTCGTTTGTGAACAATTTAGTTCACCAGCAGAGCATTGGGCAAAATTTTGCTTCCTTTCGAAAACTGTGCATCAGGAGACAAGCTTGAATGCTGCCATTTTCCCCAGAATCATGGAATAACTTGAGGTACCACTGTATTACAGGATATATTGATGAAATGCACAGCACATGAATTATATCTCAATAAAGTTGCTTTAAAAAGTACTGCTTAGGGGCTAGGGATATAGCTCAGTGGCACAAGTGCCTGTCTGGCAAGTATAAGGTCCTGAGTTCGATTCCTGGTAGCAAAATAAAAGTACTGCTTAGGGCAGGGATATAGCTCAGTGGTACAGCAGCTGCCTAACATGCACAAGGCACTGGGTTTGATACCCAACACTACACACACACACACACACCTACTGTGGGTCACTGTCAAGATTAAATCATGAACGTATATAACATGACTGCCAAAGGCAGGCACAAAGTGACCATTGGTTATTGGTAGCGCCAATGACATGCATGTGAAAACAGGGCAAGCACGCTGAAAGGATGGTATCTCAGTAAAAGTAGGTAAGCACAGCCGCTTGCCTGCAAACAGTGCTTCACTCAGATACCATCACTACATAGAATCTCTAAACAGCATCAAGCCAGCCAATGGTTTCAAAAGGCAAATTATAAATAGCATCACAAAGCCAGGGATGGGCGGTTTGGCTGCAATGGAATGGAATTTGAGAACAGAGCCGGCGCAGCCTCTGCTCCTCCTGCTTCTCCTTGCAGGGAGGACAAATAATGAAGCCAGGCTGCCAGGTGCGCCAGGACCCCTCTCCCAAAGGCAGTTCCCTAACATCACTGCTGTCTGCATCTTCCTAGGACTTTGGTGTGGGGAGATAAATTACAAGGGTTTACGAAAAAGACAGTCACGAGAAATCAGACAGGTCTGTTCACAGGATAAAAAAGAATCCAGACTTTAAAAGTTACCACCAGCCCTTTCTGGAAGTATTAAGAAAGTAAAGCCTCTTAACTGTAATCACTCCTAATTAGCCATCAGCAACTCATGAAATTACTCGTAGTATTGAAGACCCTTAAATTCTTGGATCTCAGCCGAACTTACGCAGATATCTACCAGGAAGAGCGCCAGCAAGTGCAAATTGGAACAGTTAAGATTTCTCCAAAGCCAAGGCCGGGTCTTCCTGCTCTTGGCTGCAGAGCAGGTGGGCACAGAGTCAGGGGGATTGGAAGTCAGAAAAAGCTGTTGCCAAGATCCTAATACTGTTGGCTAATCGATAGACATTCACTAGGTAGGAGGTATGCTCAGGTCGCCTGTAGGGCCACGGGATTTAAGACACAGATGCAGTAACGCGGGTTCTTCCTTCTAACTGGGTTAGATTTAGGGATGGCGGCTGTGGGGTTGGCGCTGCTGTCCAGAGCAACACAGGTTAAGTATGTTCACTCAGACAGGAAGGACAAAGCCAACTGGTTCAGGAGAAGCAGAAGTGCAATAGAGGGCTGGCCTGGCACCAGTGAGCAAGATGGAACCTCAAATCAGGCCTTAGCCCAAGCAAGTTCTGAAGGAGGAGTCTAGACTTGCTGGAAAGAGTGTGCATGCTGCCATCTGAAAGACCCGTGAGTGAAACCAACACCCTCATCTATTCACCAATTAACCTGCCTTTCAGTGTCCTCATCGGTAAAATAGGGGGAGACTATAACTGCATTATAGGATTGTGTGAGTTAAATGTTTATGGAGATTGTATAACCTGGGTGCTGGACATGCATGTGCATGGGCACGTGCGTGCGTGCACTCACACACACACACACACACACACACACGCACACACACACTGGGCAGGCTTGGGCCTTGCCTCAAGGAACTTACCACCTAGGATGCAAAAGACCTACACACTTTAAGCAAATGAAACATATTTAAGTATAAAAATGAAATTGTGGTAAGAGGCATGAAGGAAACTTCTAGGTGCCATAGAAATTGCCCTGGGCAGAGGTCAGAGAAGATCCCTTTGAGGCAGTGGTCTCTATCTACATGGGGCTTGGGAGATGAGAAAGAGTTAGCGGGGTCGGGAGGCAGAAAGGAACGCCGCAGAAAGACAGAATTGTGTGGGGACAGACTCAGGAGGAAGGAAAGGAAGAAGGAACCAAGATGGCAGGAGGTGGAAGGCAACAAAGGGAAGAAGAGCTGAATTCTACCGAGCAGGAAAATCCCCAGCACATGGTAATATTGTCTGAGGAGACAAGGGACAGAGGTGTCAAAAGTGGCCTCTCCTAATTTCTGATGGACAGAGGTAGAAAAGGGAAGTGCTCATGGAACTTTCCTGGCTTTGCCAGGAAACGAAGGACAATGTTCAAGGAAGAAGGTCCGGGGTGGGCCGTGGTTTGCAGAGGGGGCGGCTGCCTAAGCAAGTATAAAACACCAGCCATAAAACATAAACTAATCAAACAGCTGGAAAACAGATTTCAGCTGCTCTGGATACCACCACCATTTCCCATCCTCTGCGTGCACTCTGCGGCATGTTTGCTGACAGGAAACCATTAAGATTAGCAAGTTACTTAAAATACAGCCTCCTTCACTTTATCTCATTCTTTTAAAATTTATATTTGGGGTGTATTTTTATGTGGTCACATAGTACACTGATAGGCAAAAAATTTAAAAATAACCAAATGTATATAAGGCAAAAAATTTAAAAATAACCAAATGTATATACTCAAGGTGTGGGCACAGGTATTTTTTTACCCGTGTGAATAATTTTGGGCATTCAGTGTAAAAAAAGGTTTTTGGAAGCTACTACTCTGTTTCAGATTTGATCACTTTTACTTCAAAATATGCCTAAGGAGTTTGCTTGGGGGGTAATTACCAGCTTTGTCATTTTCGTTTCTTTTTCTAAGAAAGGTTGATTTTTTTATTAGTGTATGTTGACATTTGTATCTGTTTACACCAAAAATACACTCACTGGGGGAAAGTGTCACATGTACATACTGTATCTTACCCTTCTTACTTCCTCTCTTTCCATCTCTATTAAAGTCCACCTCCCTGTTTTCTATCATCATTTATTTTTGGACTTTGTATTTCGGGGTTCTCAGGTCAGAGAAATCGTACAATATTTAACTTTCTGTGTCTAATTTATTTCCCTTCACAGTATGGCCTCAAGATGCATCCCTTTTCCTACAAGTGACTCCAATTTATCCTTCTTAATGAATAGTATTCCACTGCATATAAATTCTGTATTTTCACTATCCAATCATCTGTCGATGGACATATAGGCTACTTCCAAGATTTACCGATTTTGCGTCGTGCTACTACAAACACAGACCTGCATAGATCGCTGTAATAGGTCTCTCACTCTTCCAGGAAGATACCCTGAAGCTGGGTCAAATGAAATTTCTAGTTTTAGTTTAGTGAGGAATCTCTATACTGATTTCCATAGTGGTGGTACTGGTTCACTGGTTACAATCTCACCAACACTGTAGAAAGGTGCCTTTCCCACCCATGGCCTCACCAGCATTTCCTGTTTTTTGAGTTTGTGATGACAGCCATTCTTTCTGAAGATGGCATGTCAGTGTCATTTTGATTTGCATTTTTTTGATGGCCCAAGATACTAAACATGTTTTATTTATCTATTGGCCATTTGTATTTCTTCTTTTGAAAAATATCCATTCAGTTGCCCATTTCTCTATTGGGTCATTTTGTAGAGGAGGTCTAATTTTCCTGAGTTCTTTATATATTCTAGACGTTAGTCTGCTGTTCTAGGGATGGCTGGCACATTTTTTTTCCATTCTGTAGGCTGTCTCTTCACTCTATTGTTTGTTTCTTTGCTCTGCAGATTTTTGCTATAATCCAATTTGTTGATTTTTCGTGCTATTTCCTATGCAATTGAGGTTCTGTTCTGAAAGTCTTTGCCTACACCTATGTCTTCAAGAGTTTTATCCATTTCACCTTCCAGAAGACACAGAATTTCTGTTTGTGTATCTAGGTCTTTGATTCATGTTGATTTTACTTTAATACAGGATGTGAGATGTGGGTCTACGTCCATCCTTCTGTGTGTGGATGACCAGTTTTCCCACCACTGCTTGGCCAATTTCCTGGGCTTCACTGGGCTTCCATGATGAGCACTGTGCTAAATCACCTCTGCTTTCCACACTCAGGGTCACCACCTGTGGGTCTGTCATGAAATTCATCTCATAGGCAATGGTCAGCATTTTTAAAAGAAGCACAATGAGTGAAGAAAAATGAGAAATGCCAGTGTGTATCCCGGAGGGTAGGTGTTTCTTCCTGCAGCTCACAGTCAGACAAGTTCAAAGTCCTCGCTCTGAAAGACCAGAGACAGCAGAAGATTGTAACTGCGATGGTGGGGATAAAACCAAGAAGATGAGGGGAGGCCACGTTATCTACAGGTTAATGTTGCTGTAATAGCCAAGAAGGAGCCATCGTCAGCTGTGAGGAAAGGAGAGACGTACAAGGAGATTTCCCGAAATTCCATCTGGCAAGTGTGTGCTAAGCAGATTGAGAAAACCCGCTGTCCTTGGGGTTGAGTGGGCCTTTTGAGGGTTGCTCCTATTGATTTATAACCTTGACAGTGAACAAAAACTGGAACAACCCAGTTTCTGTTAGAGCGCAGGCTCCCTGGAGGGTGGTGGCCCCAACTCCTTCCCATCCCACCAAAATGCTACCAAAGTCACCCCAGTCAGTTCAGTTGCAATCCCCACACCTGGGAGCTTCCAGTCTCAGAAAGAAGAGGGTACAAAGAGGCCACGATGGGACTAAGCCAGGGCAGAAAATGGCTCTCTCACCCCAAAAATCAGCTGAGTCCTTTTCCTGCCCCTTCTCCTCAAGGCCTGTAGGAGTTCCTGGGAGACCCCGTGGGTGGTGGCCCGCACCTGAGTCTCCCTCCAGAGTCCCCCTCTGGAGTCTGGGTCCCAGAGGCCACACCAAGCACCACACCACCCTCTCATCTCTCCCTCCCACCCACACACACACCTGGAAATCCCACAGCATACAGCCACCACCCAGACAAACAAAAGCACTGGTCCCTGGGGAAGGAAGTGACTCACCACAAAGACCAAGGGCCAGAAATTTTAGAAGGAGGTAGGTGCAGTCTAAATCCAGCACCCAGTCATAAGGGGTAATAAGGGGCAGGGAGAAGTTCTTAGAACTTGCCCGCTTCCCCATGAAACTGTCCCTGAGGGTCCCCACCATTGAGTCCCTCCATGCTGGGCACAGATACTGCTCTGTTCCGTTTCCACCAACATCCCCAGCCTGCCTTCCTGACCTACCACCATCTTCTGCTCTGCGCTATCACCATCTTCTCCTCAGGGAACCGAGAACCATCCGCTGCAGGGCCACTTCTACCCCCTACTGGACCCTTTGGCTGTCTGTGCAAAAGTACCCGAATGTCAGCTCCTAGCATCAGGGAGGTCCCAGACACTTTATCTTCCCTCATTAGGAAGTGGAAAAAGAGTCAGAAATCGGCTTTCACAAATCACCCAATATAGGACACAGGACACACAAAATCGAGGCCAGGCAGTAAGCTGGAGGCAAGAAATGGAGACCTGCCCAAGGCATGAAATTTGGGAAAGGTAATGATTCGGTGGGTAAAAAAGTTTCTGGAGTCACAAACACAACAACTTAGAAAAACCAACGGGCCTGTATGCTTGGAAATGATTAAACTCCGTATGCAGAAAGAACACACCACCAATGGCAGCGCTGGGGACAGAGCGTCCAACAGTATCCCCTGAGTCCCCAGAGAGAAGCAGTCTGGGAAGTGGCAGCACAGGAGGAGGGCCAAGGCCAAGCCTGTCCTGCACTGTACTGAGGCAGGGGCACACGCAGGACAAGGATGGGCAGTGTCCCCAGGGTCCCACCTGAGAAAACATGGTGGATGGCAGAAAGAGCTTTGTCAGCCAAGAAACATGCCTAAGAGCAAGAGGCAGGAAATGGGTCTCATTTCTTCATTTCCAGATGATCCAGAACCGGTGAGAACAATGAGAGAGAAAGGGGGACATCCTTTAAATGATCATCGTCAACAGGACAGTGGACCCACGAACCAGCCAGCAACCAGAGTCCAGGACAGGCTCCAGGAGCTTAAAAGAGATGAGATCATCCTCCCTTAATGGGTACCAGGCATTTGGTGTCTTCACTCGGTCCTCACTGGTGAGAAGCTTCTCAGTGGAAAGGGAGTGCTTCAATCATCTCTCTAAATGCCCTGTCTGTCACCAGACACACTGGCTGGTACGGGGAGGACATGCAACAAAAGCTGCATGGATGGATGGATGCATGATGGATAGCTGGTGTCCCCCATAGATTTTTACCTCCTAGAAAGTAAGGATCCTGTCTTCTCCATAATTGCTTTTGTGTCTGCTCAGGAAATGCCTACAGGATGTCTAGAAAGGGAATGGAGGACCCTAGATGGGGGCCGTCTCTGTGCAGGGTCCAACCTCCCAAGCCCTCTAGTGGTAGCCATGGGTCCCCACACCCCTCCCAGGAAATCCAAAGCCGAGGGGGACACAGGGCAGCTGACCTTGAGGCCTTGGACCTGGTCGCAGCGCAGCCTCCTGCTGCAGGACAATAGCCATGGTCTGGCCCCCTCATGCATCTTGGCTATGGTCTTCTCTCCTACACCCCAGAGGCCCACCTCCCCCTCCCCCCCATCATATTCAAAAGCCACACAACGCACTTTTCCCCATGGAACCCCTGGTCCTCAGCCTGGCTAGCTTGGCCGAGCAACAGGGA
This sequence comes from Dinomys branickii, assembly GCA_004027595.1. Taxonomy (NCBI): domain Eukaryota; kingdom Metazoa; phylum Chordata; class Mammalia; order Rodentia; family Dinomyidae; genus Dinomys; species Dinomys branickii. Next base: position 51,691 of record PVLD010008553.1, read on the forward strand.
AACCCATGGAACCTGTGTTAGGAAAGAAATATTAAGATCTAGTAAAACTCCCTGGCTACTTGCAGGCAAACACATTACAGGGGTTTTGTTACTCGTTAAGGAAAAGCCTTGGCTTCTCCTTCCTCACCTGGAGAAATCAGGTAATCAGCCCAGATTAGTTAAGGATTTCAGCGAAAACTGCATCATTTTCACAGTCATTAACATCGGGGCCTTAGATTTGTTTTCAATCCTAAAATAAAACGTTTCCCAGGTAACTGAGGAAACTATTCAAGGGCAGCAGTATCAGGCAGGCAAGATATTTAAAATAAATGAACCATTTGTTCCTGCTTCTGTACCAAGTTGCTTTTTCAATTTTAGATGACACGATACTGTGGATTAATGGGGGAGGGTGGAGTGAAAGGGCTTTCTATCCCCAGATATGACTTAGTCATTTGATTTATAGCGGTAACATCCCTGCAGTGTAAGTCGCACATGCAGAACTCCTCAACCTTACAACTGTTCCAGGCTATCACTGAATCTGTGTTCTTCTTTTCTCCGTCAAATATCTTTTATGTTTCCAGGGACTAGCGTGGAGCCTGGGGTACAGGGGGTGTTCTGGGATGACAGGGAAGCCCCCATGTGACTTCACACAGAGGATTTTCCCTTCAAAGCAAGATTGCGCTGTGTTTCCAAGACACCGTTATCCAGCCCAAGATCCAAAAAGCAACTGTACTCCCACTGGAACTGCTATTTCTGAAGTCCCCGATACTGACCACATTCTCCACCCACCACTAAAGCCTCCAACACCCCGACACACAGCTCTGATGGATATATCCGGCCTAGGACTTAGGGAGGCCTGGAGCTCCGGCCTCCCTCCCCACCAGCCTCAGCCTCACCCAGCATCCTCTGCCAAGAGCAGGTTATGATCCCTAAGTGGTGATCAGACTGTCACAGCAGAGCTGGGCACAGAAACCTTGGGTTTCCTCATGTGCTGCCTGGAGCCTCCTCTCACTGGTCCATCTCAGCCCAAAACCAAAGTGTTCTCCAGTCCCCTTGGCCAAAGGCTAATGGCCACGGGACAAAAGGCAACACTGGCACAGGCCACCTTTCCTTCCTTCTTAAAGGTCTTGGCCTACCTTCCTTTCCTTATGACACAAAGCCCGTATCCTGCTACCTACACCCTTGCCACTCCCACAGGCCCTTGTGTCCATCTGTGTGCACACACGCATGTGTGTCAAGGAAAGAGGCTGTGCCAGGTGCGTTAACTATAAAAGAAAAAAATCACAGAGAGCAAGTACTACATCCACTCACAAAGTACATCCTGTTTTCAGGGGGAATGATTCGGCCCCAAATCTTACACGTAGTGAATGAAATGAACATCATTCATTTCAAACTTCATCTGCAACGAAGTATTACAATTACGCTCTCCTAGTTCACTAGATATTTAGACAAGGTGGAATAACTACTGCAAAAGTTTTTTCAATGGCTGAGCACAGTAAAAGTTTTTGTTCAGTTCCTCATGTCAGCTGGCAAGGTCACTGCATTCCACCTAGTCACACAGGGACCCTGTCTCTTTCTATGTCTTGGGTCTCAGAGCCTTGGCTGGATTGTTTCCATCCAGTGAACAAACAATTGTATGGAGGATCAGTTGGGTTCCACACCTATAATCCTACACTGGGGAGGCTGAGGGAGAGGGATAGCGGGATCATGAGTTCAAGGCCAGCCTGGGCTACATAGCACAGTAAATATTCACCAGCGTGGACTCAGTGAGACTCTGTCTCGAAAACCAAATGAGACTGAGTATGGCAGTGCTTGCCTGTAATCTCAGTATGGTGAAGCCTGAGGCAGGAAGGTCATTGTGGGTTCAAGGCCAGCCTGGGCTGCATAGTGGGTTCAAAACCAGTCTGGACTACATAGAAAGATGCTGTATCAATAAACAAATAAGCCAATAAAGAAAGCCAACAACAGCAACAAAAGTAAAAGCAAGTACAGAAGATCCAGCTAGCAGCATTTAAGCATGAAGTAGCTTAAATCCCTGCTGCCCAAGTTCCATCCCCCACTTAGCTCCAGGGCAGCACCTACCCTGGGGAAAGGGGACAGAAGTATGGACTACTTAGATTCCCAGGAAGGAAGACTTCATTATTTTGTACTCACAATTCAAAGATGAATAAACTGATATGCAAAAGAAATAAGATGGCTGGGTGTGGTGGTGCACACTCGTAATCCCAGCACTCGGGAGGCTGAGGCAGGAGGATCGTTGGGAGTTCGATGCTAGCCTGGGCTACAAAGTGAGCTCAAGGCCAGCCTGAACTACATAGTGAGACCCTGTCTCAAAAAGACAAAAAAAAAAAGAAAAAGAAAAGGAAATAAGATGTGCAGCACAAAGTATCATGACTAATTAGGAGCAAAACCCAGGACTAGGAATTTTCAAAAAGTAACATTTATTAAATGAATAATACAGGACAGGCTGTGCTAACTACTTGCCAAACATTGTTTCCATTGATTCTTGAGACAACGCTATGACCTTGGTGCTACTATTAATCCACTTGACAGCAAAAGAAAGTAGGGCTGCAAACAGTAGGGTGTCAGGCCCGGGGTCACATAATTAACAAGTGACAGCAGCATAATTTGAACCCAAGCTCCCTTGATTGGTAAATGGCTTGCATTAGTGGTACCCTGTATCAGTCCCTGGGTCTCCTGACACAAGACACAAAATGTGCATTTCCAAAGAGCTGCTGGCTCAGTTTACCTGGTGCCCAGTATGCAGGCTCCAGCCTGGGCTTCAGCCAAGGGACATGTGTCAGTTGTGCTGGGTCCTGCTCATTCCGGGGAGCTCTGGCCTTGGGTCCAGGATACTTCATGGGTCTCCCTTGAATATGCCCACCCAGAACGCACCCTGGTGCAGACAGCAGCAGCCACTGCACATCAGCCGGTTAAGCATTTTGCCCCTGCTGTTTCTCAACATCAGGAGAAAGGATTTGCCTTTTCCTGCTCTACTGCCAAGGCCTGGGCCTCCGCGTTTGAGTTATGTCATTATTTTTTTAAGCGATAGAAATCTAGTCAATGATTTGTAGCAATCGCTGCTGTGCAATGTGTGCAAAAGTCCCTGCAGAGTCTTGCAGAAGGGAGTGGAAACCCAGCAAACTGCTCTTGTGTCCTTGACACAATTCTGTGAGGCACCGGTATAGTCTTTGGGCGAGGTGAAGTCAGGCACATGCGCTGATTAAAAGATCACGTTAAGGCAGAACAGACAGCCATCGGAAAAACTAGGAAATATTTCCAAAGAAACCAAGAGAGGCAAGCGATGGGGATCGGAGGGCAACCAGAGGTCAAGGAAGACAACAGAGGCAACTGGAAAGAACCAAGCTGTCTCCAGACACTTTTTATGTAATGCCACCATTGCAGCTTGAAGTCGTGCAAGCCTCCTGTCCCCCTGTCTGCCTCGTCAGCTTCCCCAAGATCCAAACCAATTTAGAAAAATGGCAGAACGGCACAGGCCTCTTCAATGAACTGAGTGCCCTGACCAGTGTTCTTACCCCCTTGTGCTGACCTCCTCAGACCCAGCATCTCCAAACGAAACGAGGGGATCCGTCACCAGAGCCCACACAAGCCTTTCCCCCGGTGAAGAAGCCACAGAGCTTCCCCAGACCTCGGTGATCCCTTCTCTCGGGGCCTTAGGCCCAACCTCTGGGTAGCTGTGAGTTTTTCCTCTCTGCTCCCGGACACCAGATGATCTCTTTCTTCTTCAGGTCATTTCCTTCAGCCCTGTCTCCACCAGCAGCCAGACAAATGCAGTGAGCATCAGAACACAGAACAAAACTGTGATGAAAAGTCACCTCCCCCTGTCAGAGTGGCTGCTATCAGAAAGACTAGGGAAGGGCTGGAGGTATAGCTCAGTGGGCTAAGTGCTTGCCGCTAAGCACTAGGGCCCTGAGTTCGATCCCCGGTCCCGGAAAAAAAAAAAAAAAGAAAAGAAAGACTAGGGAAGCACCTCAGCCAGCTGTGGGGCAAAGGGAACCATGGGAATGTCACTTAGCGCACCCAAACAGAATTACCGCATGATCTGGCGATCCCACCACTGGGGGTAAATGCAAAAGATTTGTATTCAGTTTGTCTTGGAAATGTCAGCACTCCTGTGTTCACTGCTGTATTCTCCACAATGGGCAAGTCGAGGCAAACGAAGCGTACATCAACAGGTGGGTACATATAGAAAATGGGGTTCATGTACCCAATGGAATACTATCCAGCCTAAAAAAAGCAAGAGTCTTGTGATCTGCAACAATGTGGATAGAACTGGAGAATGTTATACTAAGTGTATGGAATAAACCAGGCAGAGAAAGACAAATACACATTTTCACTGTATGTGGAGTCTCAAACAGCTGAACTCACAGAAGCAGAGAGTAGCATGGTGGTGACAGAGGCAGTGGGTGGGAAGAGCCATCGGAAGGTGACAGCCAAAGGGTACAAAGTCTCGGGCAGGGAGACTAGGTTTAAATCTACTGTATAGCAAGTACAGTGGGTATAATTAATGATAGTATACTGCACCCTTTAAAATTGCCAAGAGAATAAACAGCAGATGTCCTTACTACAAAAAGTGGTATTTGACATTATTTAGTTTGACTTAAGTATTGTACATTGTACAAAAAGTGATAAAAGTTACTACTGGGAATATTTAAATTTTTTAACACATGACAGTAGGAAATACATTGTTGTTACTTCCCCTCAAAATACTCCCCTTTGCTTCAAACACACTTATACCATCATGCTGTCCACTTTCTGGAGCAGTTCTGGAGTCCTCTTTTGTGAGTGTCTAATGCTGCTGAATGCCATCCAAGAGCAAAGCAGGTTGGGGTGTCCTTGTCAGCCTTATTCACCACCCCTGGCACCGAGAAACCCCTGGCTCTTTCCCAAAGTCAGAATGACCATGACAGGTCAATGTCTGGAAGAGATTCACATGACAGCACAGCTCAAAACAGGAAACAAGACTTCCAGAACTGCTTCAGAAAGTGGCACGAACAACGGGTGAAGTGTTTGAGGAGAGGGTTAGGATTTTGAGGGCGATCCATGGCAATGTGTCTTTTACTATAATAATTGTTTTATTTAAGCACATTATGCTTTTTGATCACACCTAGTAGTCATACATTATAACGCCATTTTGTAACTCATAAATTGATAGGCATCGTTAATTTACAATCCATTTTCTTTTATTTTTATTTTATTTTATTTATTTATTTATTTTTTGTCTTTTTGAGACAGGGTCTCACTATGCAGTTCAGGCTGGCCTTGAGCTCACTTTGTAGCCCAGGCTGGCCTCGAACTTGCAATGATCCTCCTGCCTCAGCCTCCCAAGTGCTGGGATTACAGGAGTGCACCACCAGGCCTGGCTCTGAATTTTCTTCTAAATATTCAGAAATAAGATTTCCAGGGCTAGGGACATTGCTCAGTGGTAGAACTCTTCCTAGCATATGGAAAGCACTTGGTCCAATCCCTCGTATCAAAAATCAATCAATCAATGAATAAAAATCCATCTGCTGAAATTTTTTTCTCCCCTGCTTGGTTCAAGTATGTTCACAACTGCTCATTGGAGCGTTCTTAGGACGGCAGTTTTTAAATCTTTGTCAGATAATTCTTACAGCTCCGTCATCTCAGTATTGGCCTCCGTTGATGGCCTGTTTCCATTCAGTTTGGAGATCTTCCTGGGTGTTACCTGACGAACGACTTTGTACAGACACCTGGATATTTTAGGTGTTGAGTGCTACATCTTACTAAACCCCGCACATCTGCATTCATTTGGGAATGAAGAATTAGTGACCCAGAGATGGGCAACGGATTGCTGGAGATCAGTGACAAGTTGAGGGCAGATGCAGAACTCAGCGCTCTTCTGCAAGAGCCCATGTCTATAAACCGAAGAACTCCCAGACCACAGGAGGAATGCCAGCCCCCAGCCCAACATAATAATGAAAAATCTCCTGGCCAAAGGATAGCAGCTGCCTCCCCTCACACCCTGCCAGACCCCAGGCCAGAAAGCACACATGGCGCTGCGCCACTGCCCCCCTAAACAACACAAACATCGTCTGTTCAGGATGGGCCTTCCAGCCAACACACACAGCGAAAGCACACCCGAGAGCCAAGAACCACAGCGTCCCAGTCACCTTCGGGGCTGGTGGTCTTCCATTTGGAGAGGATCCTGGCTTTCCTTCTGCTGGAATCCCTGAAACCAAGATACACCCAGGAGCTGTGGAATGCAGAGCAGCTAGTGGGCCGGGTGCCCCGCTCCTGGCTGGAGAGCAGGGTCTTCACCCAGCTGGAGCTGCCTTTCCTAGACCCGACCTCGCCTCTGGCCCCACCTCGGGCCTCAGCACAGTGCTGCTTATTCTCTGAAGTGGGAGAGCCGGTAACCTGGGAGGGGAAACTGCTTTCTAACAGCCTTTGTTTTTGTTTCCATTTAAAAAGGTTAGTGACTTTATTGCATGTGGAAAGAACCGGAGCAACAATTTCAAAGAGGCTCAGCGTGTTTTGGAGCCGACCAAATACACAGAACTTTTGAGTGGGGAGCAAAGGAAAGGGAAGAGAGGCAGCAAAAGTTTCTCCCCCTGTCACACCTCGCTCCAGGTGTGAGCTGGGCACTCCCACTGTGCCCCTCACTCCCCCTGGCTTTGACAATAAAAATTCCAGCAACATCAACTTCCAAACCGCTTACCATGGACCATCAGGCCGTGGGCAGTCAGGCAGGGCTGCTGGGCTCCGGGACGGCACACGACAGTAAGTGCTGAGGAGGACTGCAGTCACCCACGACAGCGTCACACAATGAAGTCATCCCTCAGGCTCCTCGGGAGGACTGGTTCTGAGCCCCTCACAGACACTAAAATCCATGGCTTTTGCCCTCTCGAAAAGTGCGTAGCATTTCCATACAATCTAAGTACATCCTCCGGTATGCTTAAAACATGTCAGATTACTTGTAACATCCACTACAGAGCAAATGCTTTGCCAACGGCTGTTAAGCGATACTGTTTAGAGCACACGGAGGAGAAAAAGCCCCTATGTTCACCACAGATGCTATTATCTTCACGGAATATTTTCCCTGTGCAGTTCCTTGGATCTATAGGACTGGGAGAGATGGAAGCTGACTATTAACATTAAGTCACTGAACAAAATTTTAAAATAATATGATTTAAATTTCTTCATCCGTTACAATAACTACTTAGAGAACTGCAAATTGTGTGAAAGTAATGGCGTACCTCAGTACTACCAAGGCTGAGAAAGATCCACAATCTTTTGCTAGAACTTATGAATTGGACTACGTTTCTGTGAGTGCTGGAACTTGTGTGAATAGTTTGATTGATGAGATGGATATCTGAACATTCATTCTTCTGATCATTTAAAAGAATTTGAAATCTAGTCATCTAGACCAAGGATCAGGAGCTTCTCACTAAGGAGCCAACCCAAACCTCCTCCCTGTTTGGGCCACATTTTTACCCAGCTAAAAAACCCCCAAAAACAAAACAAAGAAGAAAAAAAAAAAAACAAGAGAAGACTATGTTATGGCATGTGAAGATGATGTCACAATGATGAAATTCAAGGGTTCGCGTCCATAAATAAAGTTTTATTGGAACACATAAATGCCTGTTCATTTATGGACTGACTGTCTGTGGCTCTTTTCATGCGGCACAGGCAGCTCTGATTAGTGGCAAAGGGACCACACAGCCTGCAAAGCCAAAACACCAACCCTTGACCCTTTGCAAAATTTGCTGACCCTTGATCTCTGCAGCCCGTCAGATGGCGGTGCTGGTGCCGGACTGAAAACACAAGGAGGTGAAGATGTGATAACAAAAGAAACGGCCGCCCGCGTGGCTACTGAGAAAGCAGAAGAGCCGTCAGGGCCTCCCGAGCCCACAATTCCAGGGTGAGCCCACAGTGCACCGCTGGAGAGGGTGCTGGGCCCCACATTCTGAGACTGCGTCGAGCACATGTGGACTCTTTACGCTGACCTCCGGGGAAGTCTAAAGTATGCCTCATCTGAGCTCTGTGAAGGCCCCATGAATGTAGCCCTCCCAGAAAACACAACGGGCTCCTTCTCTCTCTCCCCCGTCCTCTCCCACACTCTTCTCCTGTCGGGATGGGGTCCCTCAAGTCTCTCCAATTTCCCACTCATTTGAGGGTGATGCTTTTGCTCTGGGTCTCCCGGCTCCCCACTGCACAGCGTGAATCAGGGTGGCCTTCCTCACTGCCCCCTCCTGGGCCGTGAGTACCACTCAGCTCCAAGGTAGGACGCCATCTTCTGTCCGTGTGACAGGGATGGAAGTCCTCCTGCTCCGTGCTCATGAAGGCACGAGAGTGGGCCCCAATGCCTGCTATCATTTGGATAAAGTGTCCTCCAAACGCCTGTGTGTGGAAGACTGGTCCCCCGCCTGTTGCACTGGGGGGTTTTAAGAGATGGGGCCTCGGGAGAGAAGTTGGGTCCCTGGGGTGAACCTTGAAGGAATATTAGGACCCCAGGCCCTCTTCCCCTCTCTCTTCACTTCCCAGCTGCCATGAGGCGAGCAGTGTCTTTGGCCACACTTTCCTGGGTGGCACACTGCTTCACCACAGGCCAGAAGACATGGAGCCTGCGCGCCCTGTGAGCCAAAGTAACTCTTTCCTCCCAGATGTGGACAGAGGCTGACTCTTACTGCATCGTGGGGGGAAGGAGCCATCGATGTGCAGCTCTGCATTATGCGCAGAACTTGTGAGCCCATTTCACGAATTGGAAACTGGTACTCAAAGAGATCAGGCTGTCTCCAGCCTCACAGGCCATGTGAGTCACGGTGCATGGTGCCCTGCCTGGTATGTCATGGGCTGGGAGACTGTGCAAGTGGGAGAGAATGAACACAGGCAAGGCTGTAAGGGCACCACAGGCTGCCTCGTCCTTCCACTTCCAAGGGCCTCTGAGCATAATCCCCCTTTGGCAGAACTCAGAGAGGCCCCATCCTGGGCAGCACCTCTCACACACCCAGCTAAGAGTGGAGTTTCCCCATCCTGTGACTAAGGAAAGAGAGGTAACTAAAAGGGAAGAGGTGGCTGCTGCCGCCAAGCACCCATTCAATTTCTAGCACTGTCCCTCGGGCCTTCGCCTCCTTACTCTCCCCAGAGCCCAGGAGCCACACGCAGAAGGCTGAGAACAGCTCTGCTTTTCACCTGGAGATTACGTGGCTTGGAACTGAAATTTCAAACACCCTGAGTAGGTCAGAAGGGAAATGCTTACCTGCAGTCATAAGAAGTGAAAAGACAGTGTGCGCAGGCTAGGTTAAAACTTACGTGTGCTTCAAGGAGAGAAGAGAGCACTAATTCCCCTCAGAATCCTCCCCCTCGTTTTGAACACACTTATCCCATGGTTCTAGCCACCTCGTGAAGCAGCTCTGGAAGTACTCCTTCAAAAGTTTCTTCACTTGGGCTGTCTTGGTTGCCTTGAAGTCCTGAACTGATTAAAAACGTCCACTGAACATGGTCATTTTGACTTTGGGGAAGAGCCCGAAGTGACACAGGGCCAAACCCAGTGAATACGGTGGCTGAGGATGTGTTCTAACGAGCCTGTATTTCCACTGGATGGTCTTCAGCAGCAGCATTCATATATCACATCTCATAAAGACATGAAAGAGGACATCGCTCTGTATCTATTTGCTGCGTGAACCTGTGCAAGGAATTCAGCCTTTCTGAACTTTGGCTCTGGGGACCACAGAGTAGAAATAATAAAGTCCAGATCACATGGACTGCAGAAAGGACGACACGAACCAACCCAGATAAAGCCCTCTACTTGATGAGTTCCTTAAATGGCAGCTCGTTCTCCTTAGCTAGTCAGATGAGCCCCTGAACCTCAAGCCCAGTAACAACTCATTAGAAGCATCACTAAAGTCAGGCAGGCCAGATCCCTGTCTGTTCTGGAAAAGACAGCAAAGGACGCTAACAGTGATACTGTCAGAACACACCCTACAATAACACCTCAGAAGCTAAGCCGCAGCTCTCGCCCAGGGCTCACCTTATAACCACTAATAAATAAGCTTTCTGCCTCTCACAGGGCCTCCTTCCCACTGTGGGGTCCCGCCTTCCTGTCAATCATGAGAAAAGGTGAATCTTACCGGCCCCGACTGAGAGGGTACTGCCACCGAGGGTGTTGTGACTCGAGCTCAGAGAAACCAGGAAATGGGCAGAGGCCAGCCCGGGCTTTGCTCTGGGCCACACCGTCTCCAGGGCTCCTAATTTTGCAGACTTCTCTGTCCTCTGCCCCCTGCGCTTGGGCCCGTTGGGTCACAGCAAAGCTCTCCGTGAGCAGAGCTGGCGTAGAACTGGCCCGTGCCACCCGAGGTCCCCGCAGATGTCACCGTGTGCCCCACCCCTCAGCCCTCAGAGGTCTGCCCATCTGGCATGAAGGCAGGGGGCAGGGTGGTGTAATCAAAAGGGCAGCAGGAGGCCAGGGAGCCAGCAGCAGAAGGAGGAGCCAGAATTCAAGGCATGTAGGGGCAGGGGTCAAACCAGGAAGATCAATCAAGAGCAAGTTTTGGATCCACCCAAAGCAAGCCTGGGGGAGGAGTTCTTTGCATCCTTCCTAAAGAGACGGTCGCAATTCAACTGGAAGGACAAGAAAAGACAGCTAGCATTCAAGCGGCACTGCCGCGGGCCCGGGTTTATGTTAAGCATTTTACACCCTCCTGAATCTCACCCTGGGCACGCAGTATTATCACCCCTCACCGCACCACAGCACAGGGGTTAAGGAACTTGCTGGGGAGCCCACGGCTTGCTCTTGCGCGTCCTAGGCTAGCACTCCAGGGGCTGGCTCCCGGGAGCTGTCTGTCACCTGCACACCTCCACAGAGCGGTTGGGCTGCCTGAGCTGGGACAGAACATCCCCTACCTGTGTTTATCTTCCTAACAAGGACGTGTGGGTGGAGAAGCCACATTTCAAGGGGGCAAGTATGCTTGGAAATGACATATTTCTAGGCAGGCACTTGTGTTGCTGAGCTATATCCCCTGCCCTTTTTTTTGGGGGGGGGTACTGGGAATTGAACTCAGGACCTTGCACTTGCCAGGCGGGGGAAATGACATTATTTCTAACTTTCTGATAGGATTAGAAGGCTTCCAGGAAGGAAGCAGGTAGGGCAGCCTCCCCGGAAGTCCGTTTATCCCGTCAGGAGAAATTCATCTTCTCCCTCCTGGCCAGTCCTCCAAGAAAAATCCTTAAGTCATGGGCCCTACTCCTGACCACCCTGGCGGCAACCACGTGGCGGTCACTGCCAGTCGCTGCCATAAATCCAGGCAACGCTTCCCTCTCCTCGGAGGCCCACAGATGATTCACTTGCCATTTTCCTGGGGGGGCTCCGGGGCCAGGCCTAAAGGGTTAACATCTCATTTCCTCTTGTCTTTCAAGCCTTAATCCCCATCCTGAGCTGGGTGCATTCCAGCCCACCTGGAGCAGATCAAGACGGCTCCCAGCCCGTGGCCGGCCCTTCGCTTCCCCTGGCAGGGATTAGATGAGGCGCCCATTAATCACTCCTTACTCCGGCGCTCTCAGCTGGCCAGGCCTTGGGCAGCCGGCCAAGCAGCCAGGAGGGTGGGGTGGGCCACGTGCTGCCCACCCACTTGTGAGCTGCCTGGTGCCACCCTTCCGGGACAAGACAGAGGCACGAGTCTGATTCACTGCACTGTCCTGTGGTCCGTGCCCAGCGGGGATGGGGCTCTGGGAGAACACCGCTGGGGTCAGCTCCAGACAGGCTCCCTGGAGAGGACAAGTGGTGTGAAAGCAGCTGAAGCGGAAAGGAAAGGGAATGAACAGAGGTGTCCGCTGACCGTCGGGAAGGAGGTCCACTGCCCACCTGCTGCTTAGGCAGGGGGATGGACCACCATTGTTACTGCATGGCTGGCGCCTTCACCTCTTGGGTCTGCACAGAGCCCTTCACATGTGACCCCTAGGAGCTGAGATTTATATACCCGGCACCTTCCTCCTTCGCCACTTGGTCAGGCCCCAGGAGAAATTCAGTGCCACTCACGGGCCTGTGTTCAGACATCTTCAAACAAGGGTCTGTACGCTGCTTTCAGGACTCAGCTAAAGACTCCACTGGCCAGAAAGGGCTCTTCCCTGATCTTGGGCACAATGCCCCACTGCCCACTCCTTAGGCTCAAGGCCAAGGCTTTTGTTAAAAAGAAGGGGCTCCGGGTGATAAGGAGGCACTTTAAGTCCACACCTGTGGCTGGGATCTGCTTTTAGACAATCACTTTAGGCAACCTTTACAATGCTGATTCTCTTGTGAGCTATGGTGGCAGATGCCTGAAACCTCAGCACTATGGAGGCTGAGGCAGGAGGATTTAGAGTTTGAGGATAGTCCTGGATACATAGGGTGACCTTGTCTCAGAAGGCCAAAAAAAAAAAAAAAAAAACGTTCTCAGGATCTGCCTTCACCCTGGAACCTGCATCCTTTTCACCAGGTCCTAACTCTGACCCAGAAGTGGGCAGAAGGGCAGGAAGATGGTACCATGCGATGTTTTGATTATTGGAGGGGAAATATGAATTTCTGAGATGACAGGCGGCGGGAGAGAAGTTTACAGAGTTCTGGCAGCTGAGACCATGAGGGAGGGGATGAAGGGTCCAGCAGGGAAGTGCTAGGCCACACTCTGCCTCCTGCCTTTTCTCCAGCTCCTCCCACTGCCTCGCAGCCCTCCCCTCTCCTTGAACTCTTCCTTGGACTTCAAAGCCCAACAGGTATTGCCCTAGGTCCTCCCATGCAGACTCAGCTTCTCCCTCCGCCCCGCCCCTTTGTGTCTCCTTGATGTTTTGCACACCTGCCCCACCCCTGTATTGTTTTTGTGGTTGTTTCTTTATGCTTTCTCCCTGGGGTGGCCATTTATCATCTACTAGCCTGTCAGCTCCTCGCGCACGCAGCAGCAATAGTGCCTGTTTCCTAGCATAAGCCGAAGCACATCCTGACAGTCCCTGGTGGGCAGCAGAGGTTCCAAAATATCTGCTGAAGAAATGTTAAATAGAAGGGAAGACTGGGGAGTCACTGTGATCTCTCGCAAGGGATGATGTGGTGAAATCAGAATTTTAGAGATATTCATCTGTCAGCATAAAGGAAGATGGGCTGAAATGCAGAAAGCAGCTCGTGGCTGGGAGTCAAAAGGGGAGATCATTACTGTAATGTGGACTTGGTTTAAGGCGGGGGCAGGGAAATCATTCCTGGATAGATCGCAGAAGAATGCGGAGAGCACTTGGTGACATACGAGCTAATCACCTCGGGGATGGGGTAACGGGACGGGGGCACCGGAACGTTGACTCTGAGCCCTGGATTAAGAGCAGAGCTCTGGGGAGCAAGACGCAGGGCAGAGGGGAACAGGGTGAGACCCAGCCTCCCTCTAGGGAAACTGACTGCAACCACAAGGCGCAGTTCTAGAAAGCTCCAAGCCAAAAATCTCCATCCCTCCTCTTTGCCAAACTCTGGGCTGGATATTCTTTTCCCCTCACAGCCAGTCAGAAACATTTTTTTTCACAGCACACAAGGCTGAAAAGAAGATTAATACCGAACTATTGCCCTGGCTAGGGCCTGCAGGCAGGGAGATCACACAGTTCCACCAGCTAGTACTCTCCACGAGGCCAGCACAGAGCTTTTTCAGTAGTGACTCAGTAACCTGATGGCCCAAACATATTTCCGAGGCTGGGGCCTCTGGGAAATCCCTGCTCCAGCCCTGCTGAGGTAGATAGGAAAGTCCCAGGACTCCCATCTGCTTCCTCGCATTAATTTTAAGGACTAGGATTTTGTTTTCTAAAGGAATTCAACTATGATGCCAACAAAAATCTATAGGCACCGAGTGGGACTGTATTTAAATCACATTCATAAAAGCGTTTGCTCCTTTTTGTGCATGTGAGACTCAGTAAGGCCCAGTGAAGCCCAGCCCTCTAGCTCTGAAAGTCCAAGTGTATCCGTGAGGTGTGATACACGTGCAGATTTTCAAAGCCGGGCGAGCTTTAAAAAAAAAAAAATCTTTTGACTTGTTTGTGCCTGGGTGCCTTGAACGGCGAAATGCGAGTTAGACAAGCCGGTTCTTTGGACTTCTCTGGACATCTTCTCTCATTTCAAATTCCAACAGGCATCACTTGCCTCTGCTACCTAAGTCCTGGCTTTAATTCATTCACTTCCTGCAGGGATGGGAGTGGGGGCCGTTGAGTGGTGGGGGTCGCAAATGAGACCAAAAAAAAAGACAGCCACAAGCGTGCACTTTTTAATAGGCTGAGGACACGCTGCGGCTGGGTGTGGACTGCTTAAAAACTCAGACTAGACCCATAAATTCCAGATGCTAAGCGGGCCTGAGAACATCCTGAAATCCTCTTCCCAAGTCAAGGCCGATGTTATTTCACAGAAAAACAGAAAGCAACTTTCAGATCTCTCAGGCTGCAAGGTGAGCTCGCGGTGCAAAAGCTGGGTCTCTGAGTGCGCGCGGGGGCCGCAGGTCCCAGTGCCGCGGCGGAAGCAGCGCCCGGAGCCGGCGGACGCAGCTCATCCATCCACTCTGGCTCCGGGCGCGCTGGGCTGCAGCCGCCTGGCTGAGGTTGACCCGGATCCAAGCCTTGCTAGAAAGCAGCGTGGCGCGGCCCGCGGCTGGGATCGCTGGCTGAGCGGTGACCGAGCCTCGGCCAGGGCGCGAGGCTGGGTAGGGGCGCACGGGCAGCTCAGGCGCTCGCGGGTCCCCCTGCGATCCAGGGGGCGCCAGGCCACCCCGGGAACAGCCCAGGTCGCCTGTCCCTGGAGTCTGGGAGTCGGGGTCGGAGGGGTGAACAAGGCTCCGAGCAGGGGAGGAGCGGGACGCGGTCACAGCGACGGCACGCACCGGGCTCGGGTCCCCGACGCAGCGTCACGCCCGCGGTCTCCCGGCCACCCAGGGGTGCCCGCCGGGCCGGACCGGCGCAGGGGCGCGGGCGCGGCTCTGCTCACCTGGCGGTCCGTGCGTCGCCCCCGCGTGGTTCCGGGCGCCCCGGCCCGAGCGCCGCCGCGTGGACGGCCGCCCCGCCGTCTGCTCCCCGCCCCGCGCGGGCTCTGCTTCGCCCGGATCCGGTCCGGCTGCGCGGGCGGCCGGCGTCTGGGCGCGCAGCTGCGGCTCAGAGTCCGCGATCCGGAGCGGGACCCGTGCGGCTCGTCCTCCGCCCTCCCCTGCCCCGGCCTCCCGCTGTCACCCGGATCCGCTCCCGCCTCCCCCTGGCGGCCGCCTCGGGAAGGGCCGCCCCGGTCCACCCCTGAAACCCCGGGGTCTTTTTGTGTATGTGTGTGTGTGAGAGATTGGCCTGGAACCCGCGGCGATTCTCCTGCCTCAGCCTCCCAAGTGCTGGGATTACAGGCGTGCGCCACCATGCCCGGCTCTTCGAGGGTCCCCTTAAATCACCAACAGGATGACCCTTGCTTATAGACGAGGCATCCTCCATTAGATGGGATGGCAGTGTAGACAGGCCCTGAGGGTTGCGATTTTGGAAAGGGAGGCAGCCCCGAACCGGGCCGGTCTGTTTAAGGGAGGGGAAACGGAGGGCGGAGGTAGGGGAGAGCAAATGCGGAGGGCCCTGGTCCCCCCTTCCTCCTTCCCACAGTTTCGTGGGTGCCACTGAAGCCCTGCGGTATGGAAGGAGGAGGGTACCCTGGCTCCCTTGCACCGCAAGGGAAGCTCCACGGTCAGCCAGAGTGGGGCAGAGCGGCGGTGGCTGTGAGAGTAGAAAAGAAGGAACTTGGACTATGGGGCGCCCCCCACACACACACACAAGCTTAGACTCCTGCGCCTTCTCGGGCGGGCGAGGGACCAGGACAGGACAGGAGCCTGCTGGGTTCCAACCAGGGTCGCACAGCGAGGGAGAGAACACGCGCGGTCAGGGCGATTCAGTGTTGTTTCTGGTCTGCTCTGGGCAGCATAGTGTTGGAAAAAAAAAAAAAACTTGCTGCAAATAATAATAATAACAGTAATAATGTAATAATAAAATAATCTGTATTTCCAGGCCCCTTCTTTTTTTACTAATGAAATACTGTCCCAAAGAGGGCGTGACCAAAATCACAGAGCCAATTAATGGCTAGAAAACCCACCTTCTAGGGGCTGTAGCCTGGCACTGCCAGTGCAGATTTTGACGGGTGGCGCCTGGAGAGGGTGGGATTAGAACCGCCTGGGTGTCTCGAGCCATAGCCAGATGGGACAGATCCTGGAAACTCTAACTGGAGTTACAACCACTTCAAAATGATAAATAAATTGCACACTATGGGACTGTACCTCATGCCACTGGATTGTATGCTGAAGACTGGTTACAGTGTGGTGCTGTGTACCTGCAATCCCAGTGCCTAGAAGGCTGAGGCAGGAGAACTGCAAGTTGCAGCCCAGTCTGGGCAACTGAAGAACTTAGCTAAAGCCTGTTCCAAAATAGAAAGAAAAAAAGAAAGACAGAAAGGAAGAAAGAAAGAGAAGAAAGAAAGAAAGAAAGAAAGAAAAAGTACTGGGGATGTAGGAAAGGCTCAGGGTTCGAGTCTCAGTCCAACAAAAACAACAACAACAAATAATAATAATAATAATCATAATGAAAATAAAATAAAAGGGATGAGTATGCTGCTGAGTGGTAGTGTTTGCCTAGCATACCCAAAGCGCCAATAGGTTCAATTTCCAACACCAAAAAAACAAAAATAAAATTTCTGAAGGTTAAAATGAAAAATATCTCCTGGTATGTGGTTTTTTTTTTTTTTTAGTGTACTGTCCCCCACACAAAAAAAAAATTTTAAAAGGAAACTAATAAAAACTTGTTCCAACTGGATGGATTTATTAATTCATTTAAGTGCTGTTAATTGAGAGCTGGGAGTAGCGTTGCTGCTAGGTGCAATGGAGAAAACATTCCAGCCTCAAGGAAGGTTAGAGTCTCAAATAAGGTAAGAAATAAAGAAATACACTAGCAGGGGGAGATCTAATTAGGGGACATGCAGAAATACTTGGGGACTATAAGCGTGATCCCTGCCTCGAAACCAAATCTGGTACATCCAGCTCAGCTCACCTTTCTTTCTTTCTTTCTTTTCTCTTTTTCTGGCACAGCGTCTTACTCTGTAGATCAGAGTGAACTCACTCTGTAGCCCCCGCCCACCTTGAACTCAAACCTCCCGCTTCAGCCTCCTGAGGGCTGGGATTACAGGCATGCGCTGCTGGCCCTGCCTTTTGCTCGGCTAAAGGATAAGTCAAATTCATAAGACACAATATAGTATGAAGCAAAGGGTATGAGTTTATTTATGTATATATGTATTTTTTAATGAGTTGCAGGCTCACCAGTTACAAAAGATGGAATATGGAGAGTTAATTCCCGCTTACCCTGCTCTCACTCCCCCCAGTGGTTAACATCTCATGTAACCAAAGGACCAGTATTCTTGACCAAACTTGACCTAGGGTAGCTCCACCAAGCTAATTTGGATCCACTCCAAACTCACCCCAATTGCTTTGACCATTTCGTCTGTACGTCACAAAATGCTCTCTTTCATAAAAATCAAGATTGCACTTACTGTAAAGAACGAGATATTTCCATTATATAAGAGCACTGGTGAATGTACGTGCTAAAACAGCACGTTTCCAGTCTCTCGGCCACTTTACACTTCTTTAAGTCAAACGTGTGTGTCTGTATGAGTCCCCTTGGCCCTAGAGGTGGCCCTGAAAATGACCACAGAACACCAACTCCCTCTCCTGTGTCAGCTCTGTGCACGCAGGAGAGCCCTCGGATACACTGCTGTCCCAGTATAATCAGACCTGGATGATTAGCAGGGGCCTCTGCATTCTGTTGCCCTGGCTGGGGTGGGAAAAGACGTGGCCGCCTTACGAAAGGCTTCCTCCGCTGCTGCACCTGCGCTCCGCGCACGGCCACGCCCGCAGAGCACCCAGCCGTTTCTTCTGTGCTTCCCCGCCCAGAGCGCGGCGTCTGCACGTGGCAGGGGCTCCCCAAAAATGGACACAGACTGGCAGCCGGCCGCAGCACCTGACCGGGCCGGAGCCCGCACAATTGGAGCTGGAGCCAGGTTCCTGTGGACTGCAATTCCGAACCTGGTCGGCATTCACTGAGAGAAGCAGGGCGATTGCTCGCTGGAGAGGGGAGAGCGCGCGCACCGTTTCCCACACGTGTGACTGTGCGCTCTTCTGCCAGCAGAACGGTTCTTGGGACCGGTGTTCCAAAATCTGCACTTTGCAAAACATTGCTGTGAACTCTGGACACACACACACATACACACACACACCTCATCTATCCAAAGCCTCTAATTTCAGGCTCCCCTTGAGGTACCAGGATTCATCACAGCGCTTGTAAAACCGTTTCTTGCTTGTAAACTTAGGTACTCTGTGAAGTCAAGGCAAGCGGGTGCCCAATAAATGAACAAACAAGAGAAACACGGTCAACAAAAACCAAGCAAAGTGCTCTCAAATCCCTTGAGAGCTGGTAAACTTGCTGTGGCCATTTTCAGACTGTTTCTAAGTGTCCCGGGGTCACTTCCCTCCCCTGCTCGCCTCTTCAATCTGCTTGGCTTTCTTCCTCCTCCAGGAATCAGGGACACTGAGCTAAGGTAAGGTAAGTCCATGCCCCTGCCTGGGGCTGGTTCCTGCTTGACCTGCAACCCATGATGGGCCAGAGAATAAATATTTGGCAGCCACAGACTCTGAGGACATAAGCAAAATGGTTTCTAGAGAGAATGCCACAGATTCCCGGGAGGTGGCCAGACTCTTAGGCTCATTTCAGTTGATTTCATTGTCTTACTTTGCGCCCATTCCCCCTCACTTTCTCACCCCACCTCCAGTCAGGAGAGAGGAGAGAGTTTGAGTTACCTGGTACAACACAACCTACAGAATTCCAAACATTCAGATTATTCCTCTTCCCCCTGTGTGCTTACAGCCAAGAGGAATCCTTTGGTAGCAACACTGAAAAGCAAGGCAGGGGACAGGGTGGCCCTGCTGAGCACCAGGGCTATGGAAGGAGTACATCCATCTGCAAGGAGTCATTTGCGCATCTCAGAGGGGACAAATGAGTCACTTGTCTGTACATTCAACTTCTTTTTACTGATGCTGAAAAATGTCAGCCAAAGTAGAAGAGGGACCCAGTGACAGCAGTTCTGCACTGAAGGAGGCAGGTTGTAGTTCTGAGGGAGCGAGAAAGCTGTGTGTTCAGGAGTCAGAGGCACAGAGAGAGGGGGGCATGGGGCAGGGACTTCTCCACATGGTTAACAGCCACGTGACAGCTGCAGAGGCACGGAGCTGTCCCACCAGAGTACAGCCAGGGCACAGGGTGGAGCAGGGTCCTGGAGCCCCCGAATTAGGGCAGATTGGGGGTCCCCAGAGGATGGTGACCACTAACCAATAGATACCAGAGGATCTCGTTTTTAAACAGTCGAGATGGCTGTGGTGCACAGGTCCACTGTGCTTATGGCCGCTGCTGCAGTTGTACGTCCCTTTCCAATGAGCCAGAGGAAGCCTCTGAGGGGGTTTAAGCTGAGGCTGACACAGTCAGACCCGCATTTTCCCACAGAGAGAGAAAAACAAGACCCCTTTGTGGCTTAACAAAAAAGGTGGTGCAAACATATCATTCTGTAATTCTCTTGTAATAAAAAACCAATAGAAAATAAAACAAATTCATCATTCTAAAGGAATGCCCTGTGTTTGCCTTGCCCTGCTTCCTGGGAGACTCTCCTAATAAGGTCTTGTCCTGCACCCCTGCACACGCTGCCACAGCCTGGTACCTCCTGTGACCGGGCGGCAAATCCCCAAGACGGCCGCAGGGTCAGGGGTCTCCTCCAGGAAGCAGTGTCTGTGTTTGAAGCTAATCAGCTTACAGTGTGCCTGAAACTGCTGTCACCTCAGCCTCTCAGCAATTTTCCCTCTTTAGCAAACTGGTTTTCTTGTTGAAAGAATTCCTTTTGATAAAGGCTCGGAGATATGGCCTATCAATGATTCTTGGGCAGTGAGTTTGTATATGAACCGTACACACAAAGTGGTGCAAGTTCATCGCTTAACCTTGCCTCCCCGACCTCCATCTTGCCTCTCTGGGAGCTGGGGGATTAGGGCTGGGGCAAACCAGACAACCAACGGGGTGGAATGTGTCAAAAGTCATAAAAACCCATGTCTAACAGGCTGAGTGATGTTTCCTACAAACAGAGGATATGAGCAGAACACAGGACCCAAAATGATTCCAGGCTTACAGTTGAGCACTGTGGACCTATCAGAAAAGTGCTATTTTCAATCCCTCATTTGAATGTGATGCTGTTCCCAGGACCAATCAGAAGAGTCTCTTTTCAATCCTTCATTTGCACGAGGTCACAGCCCATCAAAAGACATCATTCTGATCCTTCATTTACATCTGGGTAGAAGACGAAGGAGGTTTTCCCTAGCCTGAGGCCAAGGGAGTTTTTGGTAGGGTGACTGTCCCAAAGCCTTATTTGCATGAGGGGAAAGTTAAAGTGGGAATTCCGGATGCTAAGATCCTCCCGCCATTTCCTTCATCCTCAGGCCACTGTGAGCCTTTCCACCAGCCCAGTCTTGCCCTATAGAGTGAACCTCTTTTCCACCTTCAATAAAGAGGCTATGCCACTGTAGGCATTAGCAGCTCTGGAAGCACTTACCTCATCCATAAAATGGGAACATAATCACACCCGCAAGAAGCAAGGGGACCAGCTCACAGCACCTTCTGCAGCCCCTTCCGGCTCTCGGATCCATGAATCTCAGAAACTCTGAGACAAGGAAATTACACAGCTCGTTTGGGATCCATCTGGGAAAAGATGACATACACAGAGAAGTATGTGGTTTCTCTTTCAAAAAATTTTAAGCTGCATTTGAAACAGCTTCTTTCATGCCCTGTAATGTACAGGGTTGCAATGCAATGAGGGTAGCACATCGTATCTTTGTGGGGGAAACACCCCACAACCTTGTTCCCCTGGCCCAGCTGCTGTGTGCTCTGATGTCAGGGCACCCACACAACACCTCAGTGTGGGGTGACCTGGAGTGGCTCCATATGCCTCTTGAGTTAGGTGCCAGTCCAAAAGCTACCGGACCATTGCCCATGGCTAGCTTCTTCCTAAGTCCATCTTTCCCCATTTAAAATCATGGGTTCTAGAGCAAAAGAAAGCATTTTCTCTTACTCAGATAAGATGAGGCCAGGCGTGATGGTGCACACCTGCAGTCCTAGCTAGCACTCAGGAGGCTGAGGCAGGAAGATTGCTGCATGTTCAAGGCCAGTCTGTGCTATACAGACTCTGAGCTATTTCCTTGAGCTTCCCCACCCCACTGTCCTGCCCCTCCTAAATTCATGGGTGGAAAAACTGGGGAGGGAGAGAGGTTCACATCGTTAGAAATAGATTCCAAAACTACTAAAAGCATCTTCAGTTTCAGCTTCCACCCTGAAGCTGAGCACTTTAGGCCTGATTGAAGCTTTTATTTAGTGGTAGTGGGGACTGAACCCTGGGCCATTCTACTGAGCTACATCCCCAACACCCACCCTTTTCTCTCTCTCTCTCTTTTTTTTTTTTTTTTTTTGTCTTTTTGAGATAAAGTCTTGCAATGCAGTTCAGGCTGGACTTGAGCTCACTTTGTGGCTCAGGCTGGTCTCAAACTCGCAACGATCCTCGTGCCTCAGCCTCCCCAGTGCTGGGATTACAGGTGTGTAATCCCAGCCCACCACGCCTGGCTCTCCATCCCTTTTTATATTTTACTTTGAGACATGATCTACTGAGTCACTAATTTGACATCCTCCTTACTCAGTCTCCTAGATTGATGGGATTACAGGTGAGTACGGCCACCAGCACCTAATCAAATTATTGTTTTTTCCTCCTTGGGGTTAAAAGTATTTCTGGGCCTCCCTCACCAGTTTATCCTAAGACTCAGCCCTGCAGTACAGACTCAAGTTTCTCCAACTACTCAAGTCTTTCCGTAATCCTGCCTCTTTCCGGGGTCCTCCCTCTGAAGATCGTGGGTTTGATCAGGAAGTTCTGAGGCCTGAAATGCTGACTTGTAAAGTGCTGGGAGTGCTCCCAATTCCCAGACTTGCAGCCTGAGCCTAGGGTCACCACTTCACTCTTCCCGTCTGGGGGAGAAGCCACTGGGCAGGTGGACGCCAGCAGACGGGACAGCCCTTTGTGTCAACTGGTGTGCAGCAGACAGGCTTACCAGGAGCAGGAGGGCGCAGAGAAGGTGGCAGAGCAGACTGGACAGAAAGCTGTAATTCAGGAAAACAGTAGCAGCAGTTAGTTTGAATCTGAGTTCCAGCCGTGTGACCTTGGGCAATCTGACCTTGCTGTGCCCACTTGCCCTCCCCCGCAGAGCAGCCCCGGCCCTGCTCACTGCCAGGTCTCACGAGTGCAGAATGGGGGGCAGACCCCCTTGCACCCTGCACCTCCCAGCTCAGTGCTCTCAGTGTGTAAGACATTGGGCTGCACGCCTGTCCCTGTGTCCCTTCGGGCTGGCTGGCTGAGGCGCCCATTCTTCTGTCGCCGCAGAAACATGCAGGAGGGTGAAGGAAGGGCACAAGATCAAGCAGAAAACAAACAAGCAAGAAGAAGGGTGCAGATTCACACACACACTTCTGACCTGGCCCTGTGAGTGGAAAATACCTCACATAGC
Organism: Dinomys branickii; assembly: GCA_004027595.1. NCBI lineage: Eukaryota > Metazoa > Chordata > Mammalia > Rodentia > Dinomyidae > Dinomys > Dinomys branickii. The sequence continues at coordinate 74,274 of PVLD010008553.1, forward strand.
CCCGACCCGCAGTCAGATATTGTGCAGGCCAAAGGGTGCCCCAAAGGCTGCTCTTGACTTTTGCCTTGCCTCGCCCTGCCTCGTCCTCCTCTTCTTCCTTCCTTCCTCTTCCTTTCTTCCTTCCTTCCTTCCTTCCTTCCTTCCTTCCTTCCTTCCTTCCTTCCTTCCTTCCTCTTCCTTTCTTTCTAGTTTTTCCTTCCCTCCTTCTTCCATCTTTTTTTCCCCTAGATACAGGTTTTGCAAATGGAGAGGAAAAAGAACCAATTTTCATCAGGTTAAGTTTCATTGGAAGGTCAAACTCTTTTCTGGTCAGTGTCTGAAGTTCCTTGATGCTAATGAGAACCACTTGGAAGTCGTGGTCTCCAGAGGAGGAGGCAGCCCGCTGTGGGAGGCACACGCATTTCATAATCAAAGAAACGCACACCTGGAAGCTGTCTTTCTCCGCTGACTTCCTAACTGCTCGACTTTGGAAAAAGAGCTTTGTCAAGTCTGAGTATTTTCAGCTCTGGAGGGGAGATGATGATTTTGGAGGTTCTGGTAGGTTCACCTTTTCCTTCTCAGGGATAAAAAAGGGTTTCACTGGTTTTCCTTCCTCTGTGTCCTGGAAGATAAATGTGATCTTATGATTTAATATTGCCAATGGAATGCTATTTCTTTTTTAAAAATTGGAAGGGAAGAAAGCAGGAAGAAGGAAGGAAGGAAGGAACAGTATACAAATCACGATGCTTCCTTCCAGTGGAGCTGGGACTGCAGAGCCTTAGCCTGAGTCTCGGAGGACCGGATGAACAAGTACCTTGACCCCTAGTTGAATTTTTTATTGTATTAAATCACCGAGATTTGAAGCAAAACCTATCATACCATGACTGATATAGTAGTTATTAGGGTAAAATGTGATGGTGTTTGTAAGTCTAACTTGGCAATGCCAGTGTTCTAAGAGCTTTGTTTCCTCACTATCCAAGGGCCTGGGGAAAGGGTGAATTCTTGCATGGGTCATGTGAGCCACAGGAGTGATAAAAGAAAAACTCGGAGATATCCTAAGTTTAATTATGAGACTGCAAAGAGAAAGTAATCAGTTAACAGCCTTAGCCCAAACTCATAAAAGACCATTCCCTATTCCTGAATGTATCTCAAATTCTGACTTAAACCCATGGTGGCCGACACCTCTGGCACCTCTGTCTCCTGTTATGCATAAACTTTCTGGATAACAAACCCTGACCAGTGTGGAAGAAACACACTTTCCTTAGGGACTGTCCTATCTTCAAATTTTCCCTGCTTTGTGTTATCCTGTGTCCTTCTTGCTACAGCTAATGTCAATTCAGTGTAAACAATTTATGCTTCCCTTATCCAAATTGTCATTATAAAAATGTTCTTAGCTCATAGGTCCAGCACACATTTTTCTAACAGCTGTGTAGCTCGGCTGCTGCTGGTTGCAGAAACTGTCTCAGGACTGGTCCTTCTCTGGCTAGCATCTGTGGTGTCTCGACAAACCCTTTTATTTCAGAGATGCCTTGGCCTCAGGGCTTGGGTTCAGTAGCTGCAATTTCCATTGAGACTATTTTGCTCCTCCAGGGGTCAGAATCAGAAAAATCGTGAAAACAGACCTCCCTCGACAGACAGGCCATGCTACCTGAAGACAAGCTCCAGATAAAGGGCCAACCTGTGCCATGAAAGGGGGAGTTTGGGGGAACTCAAGAGGCCCTGGGGAGTGGGGGATCTTTGGACAAGTGGGGAGGCTCAGTCTCCCCAAGGCCTGGGTGGGCGTCCTTGGTGATATGAAGGCAGGCACGCTCTGTGCGTGACCCTGTCCTTCCTCTCTGCAAGGCCACACACTCTGCCCTCTCCCGGTCACTCTCTGCTTCACAGCTTGTGCAATAGTTTCTTTGGTACTTGTCCTTTATGCCGCTGTCAGAGGGCAACACTGAATCCAGTTAAAGATCTCAACTGGCTTTATTTTCACTCCTGGAGTCAGGTGACACTGCATTCCAGAAAACAGCTTAAGTGTTCTTATGAGCTGAGCAGAGAGATTGGTTTTATAGGTGGAAGAGGGTTTGAAAAAAATAAACACTGAACAAAAGCAGACTGGTCATTTTAAAGTTACTTCCTTGTGAAGTGACGTACAGAAGGACAGAACAACAAAAAAAACCTGGTTGACATCAGAGTGCTTCCTGTTACCTCTGTGTGTGTGTGTGTGTGTGTGTGTGTGTGTGAAGGATCAAAGTAAAGAGAACTTCATTATTTAGGAAATCTAGCTGTTATATCACTCACCATGATTTCTCAAGGTTTGGATAAACAGCTTAGTTTCAGCTTGGCGATATGCGACTTTAGCATGAGTGAGTCATTTTGAGATCTGTAAATTGTTTCAATGTTGCCCTTCAACAGTGGCATGGAAATTAAACAATAAGTTCTTGAGGAATTGAGAGTTCACAGAATAAGTCAAGGAAGAGATTATGCAGTCCCTAGAGTCAACGATAAAGCCCCAGAACCTGTGGGACACAATGAAAGGAGTCTTAAGAAGGAAATTTATGGCTAAGAATGTCTACATCAAAACTAAACAAAAAGTAGAGTGAGTCCAATAACCTGGTGATACACCATAAGGTCCTAGGAAAATGAGAAAAATACAAATCCCAAGCGAGTACAGGAAAGAAATTATAAAATTAGAGCAAAATCTAATGAAATTGAGACTACAGAAGCAATACAAAGAATCAGTGAATCAAAGAGTTGGCCCCCTAAAAGAATAAACAACTTGGACAGATCTTTAGCCAGTCTTAGCAAAAAAGAAAGAAAGAAAGAAAAGACCCAAATATATGCAATTAGAAATGAGAAAGGCAAAAATCACACCAGACACTGCTAAAATCCAGAAGGTTATTAGTACCTACCTTGAGAACATATGCTCAATTAATTGGAGAACTCAGAAGAAATGGCTAGATTCTTGGTACATATCAATTACCAAAATGGAACCAAGAAGATATAAAGACCCTGAGTAACCCAATAAAAGGCAATGAAATTGGAACAATAATACAAAAAACTAAGAAAACCAAGAAAAGCCCTGGATCCAGTGGATTCACCACTGAATTCTACAAGAAATTTACAATATATGCTCCTCAAACTCTTTAATGAAACTGAAAGGGGAGGAGTTCTCCCAAAGTCATTCCTGGAAGCTAGTATTAGCCTTATTTCAAAACCAGAAAAAGACCCAACCTTAAAAAGAGACCCACAGGTCATCTCTTTAATGAATGTAGACACAAAAAATCCCGGACGAGATACTGACAAACAATGCAAAATATCATATACTGTGACCAAGCAGGCCTTATCTCAGGGATGCAGGGATGGTCCAATATACACACATCAATAAATGTAATACATCACACAAATAGGTGCAGGAACAAAAATTACTCAATCATCTCAAAAGATGCAGAAAAACTTTTGACAACATCCAACATCCATTTATAACAAAAGCTCTGAAGAGGATAGGTATAGAAGGATCTTCTCTGAATCTAATAAAAGCCATTTGTGACAAAGTAATGCTGTTTATGGTTTGTGTCTGGGTGTTCCCCCAAAGCTTCATGCAGTCATGGGTTGGGCTTCTAGAGTGTATGATTGATTCATGGTCCACTGTTGCAATTATGGATGTGTTACACCCACCCTGGAAAGGGCAGTTTGCATACAGTGTAAGGGAGGGAAAGAGGCTGCTTGCCCCTGCGCCTCCCCTTTGCTCTTTCTGCTTTTGCTGTCTTCCACCACCATGAACTGTTGCCCTCTGCCATGTGCCACTCTGCCTTGGAGCCAGCCGCCACGTATGGGCTGAAACCTCCACAAACTGTGAGCTAAATAAACCTTTCCTTCCTTAATTCTGGGTGTCAGGTATTTTGTCTCAGCAATGAGAAAAAAATAATGGAGACAGAATTTGGTACCAGAGGAGAGGAGTTATTGCTATGACTATACCTGACCAGGTAGTTCGAGAACCTTTGGAAATGGCTTGTGGGAAGAAGACCAGAAGGCTGATAGAAATCCTGCCAGTAAAGACCAGGTTCTGCTGGGAAGAAGGACTGTATTGGGTACTAGACTCCAGGTGATGTGTGCTATGGCTTGGCAGAAAGTTTGTTTGCATTTTGCTCATGTCCAGAGAGTTGGCCAGAGACTGAGATTAAGGGCAGTAGATGGATTAATCTGGCAAAAGAAATGTCCAGGCAGTTGAATGTTGGGGCAGTGGCATGAATATTGTTGGGGCCTTTTAGCCAGATTTATATTGAGAATCAAGAGCAAAGAGCCCAGCAGGATGATTTAAAATGTTGTGAACTTGGCCAGAAAGGAAGTTCCAGCAAATATATGGGCTGCAAAGATAGAGCAAAGGAGATCTCTATTGCTGAGAAGGAACAAGAGAATGGAAAAGATGGCCTGAGGGCATCACAAAAAGCAGCAAGTCTCCATGCTCAGCAGCCTCAAAACTGCAAAGGTGAAAGACTTTGCATTGAGAAGAAAGCCACAGAACACCATGTTCCAGAACGGTGGCAGCATAGAGAATTTGCTCCTCAGAATTGGATTCAGAGTGCCCAGCGATCCAGGCACTCGGCCCCTATGGCCAAGAGAGGGGAAAGCTTGGCTACTGCTCCAGGTGGCAGCAGACCTTGGCGTCATCCACGTGGCACTGGTTCTAGATGCATACAGAATGCAAGAGTTCTGAGGTTAAGAAGGCTTCCACTTCAATTTCAGAAGAGGCCTGGGAGGCCAAGCAGGGTGCCCCTGAGAGGGCAGTGTGTGAAGCTGTGAGTGAGAAGTGAGAGGCACAGTGTAGACCTCAGAAGTTTGGAAAAGCCAGGAATGTGTATTGTGTGAGGAAAGTTACAAGGAGGGAGCAAAGTGGGCTCAAGAGAGAAGCCCTAGGAGCTACAACCACTAGAAGAGCTATAGAGGTGGGGTGGCACAAGTTGCTTCAGACCCTGGGTGTGGAACTACAGGATTTAATGTTTGCCCTGCTGTATGTTGGACTTGCTTTGGTCCCAGTGCTTTGTATCCCCCATTAGTACCTTTTGGAATGGTAATGTTTTCTTGTGTCATTGAATGTTGGAAGTATTTAACTTTTCATTTGTACAGGGGCTCACAGCTGAGAGTTTGCCTTACATCTCAGAGACTTGGGACTTGAACTATTCAGCCACGCAGAAACCATTAGGACTTTGGCAATTCTTACAGATGGACTAAAATGTCTTTTGCATAAAGGGATGTGCATGAGTCTTTGGGGGTCCAGGGGCAGAATGTTATGGTTTGCGTCCAAATGTCTCCCCAAAGCCTCAAGCAGTCATGGGGCGGGCTTCTAGAGTTTGTGATTGATTCATGGCCCAATGCTGAAATCATGGATGTGAGTGCTACACCCACTCTAGGGGCAGATAGTTTGCATACAATGTAAAGGATGGACAGAGGCTCCCTTTTGCTCTTGTTTTGCTCTCTTCTGCTACGTGAACTGTTGCCCTATGCCATCTGCCACTCTGCCTTGGAGCCAGCAGAGTATGGACTGAAACCTCCACAAACTGTGAGCTTAATAAATCTTTCCTTCCTTAATTCTGGGTGTCAGGTATTTTGTCTTAGCAATGAGAAAGAAGTAACCAAGACAAATGCCCAACATCATATTAAATGGGGAAAGTTGAACACTTTCCCTCTAAAATCAGGAACAAGACAAGGATGATGTCCACTCGCACCACTCCTGTTCAATATAGTTCTCAAAACATTAGCCAGAGCAATCAGGCAAGAGAAAGAAATGAGAGGGATATGTGTTGGGAAGGAAGAAGTCAAATTATTATTACTTGCCAATGAGATGATCCTCTACTTATAAGACCCCAAAAATTCCACCTGAAGATTCCTAGAATTAATAACCAATAGCATAGGAATAATTCAGTAGCATACAAAGACAACAAATCAACACACAAAAATGAGTAGTACTCCTGTACACTAATGATGAGTTCACCAAGAAGGAAATTAGAAATCAGTACCATTCACAATAGTATCAGTACCCTGAAAAGAAGATCAAGGAGGACATTAGAAAATGGAAGGCTATACTCTGTTCTCAGATAAGACGAGCAAGTATTGTCAAAGAGGCCATGTTTCCAAATTAACATACAGATTTAATGAAATCCAACCAAAATACCAACAGAACCTCCTCACAGAACTAGAGAAAGCAGCCCTAAAATTCATACAGCACCAGAGCAGATCCACATAGCAAATGGAATCCTGGGCATAAGAGCAGAGCAAGAGGAATTATGATTCCAGACTTCAAATTATATTACAAAGCTACAGTGATAAAAACAGCATAGTACAGGCCAATAAATAAATAAAAAACATGTGGATCAGTGGAATAAAATAGGGGATACAGAAACAGCTTCAGGCAATTCAGCTATCCAATCTTTAACAAAGGGACCAAAACATATACTGGTGGAAATATATCCTGTTTAATAAATGGTGCTGGAAAAACTGGCTATCCACGTACAAAAGATCGAATTTAGACCATATCTCTCACCATGTACTAAACTAAAATAAAAAAGGATCAAAGATTTAAATGTCAAAACAGTTAATCTAATGGAAGATAAAATAAATAAAACTCTTGAAGACACAGGCACAGGCTAGGACTTTTTTTAAACAGAACACAAACAGCACAAGAAATAGTACCAAGAATCAACAAATGATAGTATAGCAACCACTGTCAATTTCTATCATTTCGTCTTGAGGTCGTGTATCATTTTTGTTCTTTTTGTGTTATTTTGATTTTGTCTTCATCGTTGTTTTGTCAGTTTTCAAATTTTTTAAATAAAATTTAAAAAGAACCAACAAATGAGATAATCTTAAATCAAGAAATTTCTGCAGATACAACTTACAAAATGGAAAACTTTTTCCAGCTTTTCCTTGGACAGATGATTAATATCTAGAATACATCAAAAACTAAAAAAATACTAGACCCCCCCAAAAGACCAAATAGAAAACTGAGCCACTGGAATGAGCAGACACCTCTCAGAAGAAGTATAAATGGCTAATAAATATATTAAAACATATTCAACATCTCTGACCATTAGAGAAATGCAAATTAAAACAACACTGACATTCACCTTAATCTAGAAAGAATGGCTATCATCAAGAAATTAAATAATATCAGTGTTGACAAGACTTCAGGGGGACAAGGGCCCCTTCTACATGGTTGGTGGGAATGTGAACTAGTACAACAATTACGGAAATCAGTACAGAGATTCCTCAAAAAACAAAAACTAGAAATTCCATTTGGCTCAGCTATTCCTCTTCTAGGTATCTTCCCTAAAGGGTTAAATGCACAGTACAGTGCTACATGCACACCCATATTTATAGCAGCACAACTTATAATAGCTAAAGCGTGAAACAGCCTCTAGGTCCAACAACACATTAAGAGATAAAGAAGGTATGGTATTTATACACAATGGACTACTACTCAGCCATAAAGAAGGATAAATTTGTGTCATTTGTAGGGAAGTGAATGTACCATGAAACCATAAGGTTAAGTAAAAATAAATCAGACACAAGCTTAAATACTGTGAGGTTTCTTTCTATGAGAAACCCAAATATAAATAAAGAGAAAAATAAAATAAAATAGGAGATAGGGAGATACAGCTTTTAAAAAGGGGAATGAGATCAAGAGATGGAGGGGTGAGGGTGGGGCAGTGAGAAAGAATTAAGATATTATGTCCATGTGCCAACTCCTCACTAGGAATGCAGCTGTTATGTGCTGCCGGCGTGACCTGATAAAAATTAAAGTAAATTTTTAAAAAAGGAGAGCTGTTGCTGTCAATAGAGTATTTTAAAACCTAAAATTTAAGGAGGGGTAAATTCCATATACTGTACCTAAATGAGGACACCATTTTCCACACAGAAAATGGTCAATGATTCGACATGTCCACAATGGGGCCATCTCTACCGGATGACTTGAGCCACCACGTGTACATGCACGACTGTCCTACTGGGTGTCTTGGGCCATTGGTGGCAGGGGTGGTACAGTCATACAAGGGACAGTCATGTGGGAGAGGCAGTATTACTACATCTACGCAAAATAAGGCTGCCAATGGTAATTAATTATATAGTTTTCTATACTTCCCCTGAACTTAACCAAATAAAATTCCTTATCGGTTGTGAAAAGGAAAGAATACATACTTCAATTCCTAAGAGGACCTGACGTCTTTCAAAGATAAGGACAAATACTCATAAAAGTTAGAATGAAAAATATTCACAAAAAGAAGGTAGACAAGGGAAAATTTAAAAAGCAGAAAGTAGATAATACATGGCAATCTACACAGAAATATCAATTTTTATATAACAAAACCATTTCAAATAAGTACATTAGTTATCGCTTGCTATATATTCAAACTAGCACAAACTTAGCTTTCAACAACATGAGTTTGTCATTTCACAGTTCTGGCCAGGAATCTCGGCACGGGCTTGTTGGGTGCTCTGCTGTAGGGTCCCTCTGAAAGCTACAACCAAGATGTTGGCCAGGGCCGGGGTCACATCTATAAGCTCGGCTGGGGAAGAATTCAGTTCTACGCTTGCTCTTCAGGAAAATTTAGGCCTGGTGGCATACGCCTGCAGGGCCAGTTATGTGGGAGGCCGAGGCAAGAGATTCACGGAAGCCCAGGAGTAGAGGTCAACCTGGGCAACACAGTGAGACCTTCTCCCTAAAACAAAAACGAACAGACAAACAGCCCTGAGCCCCCTCCCCCAAAAAAGGAGTAAGAAATGTTGCACTAAAAGAAACTATGAATTCTGCACAGACCGAATGGAGGGACTATCCGGGGCTCTGAAACATAAATTGTAGTAATTTGATTGGGGAAGGAAGCCAGAATTCAAATCACCAGCAGTGATTCTGACATTTTATGTCCCCCCCTGCAGTATTGTAGTATTTCATCCTGTAGCATTTTCTTTCCACCCTGGACTTGAAGGCAGCTAGAAGCTCACAATTACACACCAGGGACAGACCGGAAGAATTCCAGCAGAAGGCCTCTGTCTGGTCCAAAAGACAGCAGT
>PVLD010008554.1:0-83150 GCA_004027595.1 Dinomys branickii
CCGGTGTGATGGCTTGCTGTTAGTCTCCTTGGAATCAGCCCCTCCCACCGTGTTACCAAGATGGCGCCTATATCCTGTTTTCTGGTTCTTGTTGCCGACTCTGTGTATACCTTATATAGAAAGGTGCCTGCTTACGGCGCCCTGAAACCAATCCTGAAGGCCCACGTGGCGTAGTGTGATTTGCTAACCGCCCTTATATTAAGTTGCTGTAACGGGAAGCTGGAAGAAGAAGAAGCCCGGAAGGAGCCACAGAGAGTGGACTCCTGTGGGGTATGTGCTGTGTCCAATAAAGAAACACGTTACAGAATCTGATCGTCTGTGTGCTGTCTTCTGCGGGTCGGGAGCAGCGCCGGACAATAGCATTTGTTCTCAGCACTCGGTTTTGTTAGTATATGGATTCCTTAATCTTTCCCTCATTAACCCGAGGTGCTTCTGAGTAGTTAGGATTAATAACTTACTTTAAAACTTGTTTTTACTTTTATTGTGGTCTATAAAGTTCAGAGGATCATAATCACCATACCTGGGATGGAAGTATTTCTGAATGGTTAATAAAATAATAATGGCTTTGCTCAAAGTAGAACTGAGCTTTTAGTGACTACCTCTTCATTTTAGCAGTGCTTCTGTGTGTATTTGATACAACGAACCAGGCTCTTTACATACCAAAAATTCAAGATTTTGGTCATCTGTTAAGTTCTTCAAGCAGAAGTCTTGAAGATAATAGAAAACTTGCTTTATTTAATGTTGACATTTTAAGTGGAAACAAAAAGTTACTTTGGTTCAGAAAATTAATACAGTAAGTATTTGAAGGTATAGAAGACCAGTGAGGATATTGGCCCGTTTCCTAAAGTAGGTGGGTATTTTACTGGAAAATTGTTCACATGTTCAAAAGCAGAAAGAATAGAATAATTAGGCTCTTATTCCATCTCAGCAGTTACCTATATATGCCACGTGACAGTCCATGAGCAGTCTTATTTTACCTCCCACCTTGCTCTGCCCAGATCATTTTGATAGAACACAAACCTCAGTGTTTCATCTGAAAACGTTTGTATATATTCATTTCTTACTTTTCTACAGACATTGCTTGACCCCTCCAGGTGGTACATAGAATTACCTAATTAATTAAATAATAACAACTCATGATTGTTTTCATCAGGACCCAAGTATAAGATCAACCTGTGACTGGTTTAGATGTCATATTCTACCAGTTCCCCTCCACCAGAGACCCCTCTACACATTTTTCTCTTTTAAACCTGGTAGTTTTCTATGCAGTTTCCCTCAGTTCCGATTGGGCTGGTGTCTTTGTGGAGCCCATGGGTTGGTATTCAGTAGAGGCCTAATTATATTCAGTCTCAATATTTTGAGGTAGGACAGTGTGAGCAGATGTATTCTTCCATCAGTAGGTCATTTATAATGTCTGCTTTGTCTTTCTTGGAGCTTATTTAGGCTGGCTATTCAAGTCCTTTTGACACAGCACTACTAAGCTTTGATAACGTCTGTGCTTTATGGCATGACAAGACCTTCCTGACTTGTTAGATTTCCCATCCCAAACATGGTTTCTGTTTCTCAGGAGTTCTGCTGTTCGAGGTGTGGGTGTTAAGTATTGGGAACCCCTGTAGTGAGTCTCCAGTTTTCTTCAGGGGTTTACACTGCATGGCGAAATGAAAGAGCAAGAGATGAATAGCAGTGTAGTAGGGATCTGGGATGGCCCATTGTTCATGGGGAACAGCGGGCCACAAGACAGCCATAACCGTGGTATTTACTGATCACATTTACAGTGAGGAAAATGATGAAGGGATTATCAGATGAGAGGATGCTGGTGGTCTCATGCTGAGAAAAACCCTAAGTTTGATGAGGACAGTGGAGAGAGTTGGCAGGTTAATAAGAAGTTTGTCTTTTGTCCTAGGTGAAACCTTTTTGTATTATTACTCGATTCTCAAGGAACCAGGATGTCTTCAGCTGATGTGATCTTGCCTTGGGGTATCACAGCATCAGGGGACCTTTGATGCCTCAACTGTGACCAGAGGCGCACAGAATTGTGTTTCCGCATACCATAGCTGGTTCACAGGCCTAGGACAAGCCCTCATCATAATTTAATTATAAAAAGATTTTTCTCCCAAAATGATACAGTATGGCCCTCAACAGTTAAGGGTGGTAGAAGTACACTTAAGGGCCTGTTCTATGTTGAATCTGTTTAGCTGCCTTCTTTCTTATGTATATATAACTTGCATTTAGTTCAAGTAAGGAAAGAAAATTCTTTTTGTTTCCATTGTAAATATTGATACATTTGGGCTTGAACAATTAAATAGATCGCTACCACCTGAGCTGAGCTGATGAAATATCTTGTACAGGAAAGACAGATAAGCTATCAGTTTTAGTGCTGTTCTTATATTGGATGTAGGAGAATGGTTGCTGTTAATATATTTCATATTTTTCTTTTGTGGCCACAATCTGATTGGTTTCTACTTCATATTTGGTTAATAGAAATAAAACAGTGATTTATTTATTTGACAGTATTTAATGAGTCAAGAGAGTTAATGCTTAGTAGCTTCTATTCTTCAAAGATTTTGTAAGATCGCCAGCAGTAAAAATTTTCTTTTTAATATAGCAAATTCATTCTTACTAGCAGTTGTACTTACCTTCAAAAAACAAATCTTCATGAGTCTATAGAAATTTACAGATTGTTATAAGACCTGGGTAACATTCATTGGCTTTTGTTCATACATTTGCTAGAAATTGAGTATTTCTGCATGCAGTCTGTATTTAAGAGATATATTAAATGCTCTGTGGGCTACTTAGAGCTTAGCACTTCAGGTTTTTAAAGGACATGAAACACAATAATCTATTTACTTTATATGCTCATAAAACAATAAGCTTCATTAATACTAGGATGATAACATAATCACTGGAGATAGTCTTTTGTACATGAGAGAAATTGTTTTATTGTTTGCTATTTTTATTTTGCTAAGCAGATTAGCACAGGAGAGATTAAACTATATGACCTGGAGGGAGATTTACAGATTGTAAGCAATTAAATCAGCTTTTCATCTAATTTTATGTTGGATCTCAATATTTGAAGCTGTTAAGTAGGATTTTACAAGTATACGTTTAATCTTGATTCAAATTTCTAATGTCAGAGGGTCATTCTTTTAAAATGGAGAGGCTTGCTAAGCTAACGTGGCACTGAAGATTGAGAACACTGTGTTCGCAACACTCCCCTTTTACATTTTGAAGAGAATAATATTAAAAAAAGAACAATAGCAAAATGCCAACAACATAGACAAAAACAAAACAAAACAAAAACAGTAAAAATGATACAGGGTTTCAGAACAAAATGATAGGCATTAACAGTGCTTGTTATATTACATATTGTTATCTTTGATAAAGTTGCTCAGATTACCAGATGTAAGAATGTAAGATTGATCAGACCACTAAAGAGAATCAAAAATAACAAGAAAAAAACATGAGAAATAATAGTTTCACTAGACAGGATGGTAGGAATTCACCAGTGGTTGTTATATTGCATATTGTTGTCTTCAAATTAGTTGTTCAGATTACCAGGTGCAAACATACAAAATTGGTCAAAAAATTAAGCACTAACTGTTCCTTCCAATAAACCATTAGGTATCAGCAGTACAGTTATCTCAGCTCTATGTATGTAAAGCTTCTTTCTTTTTCTTTCTTTCTTTCTTTCTTTCTTTCTTTCTTTCTTTCTTTCTTTCTTTCTTTCTTTCTTTCTTTCTTTCCTTCCTTCCTTCCTTCCTTCCTTCCTTCCTTCCTTCCTTCCTTTCTTTCTTTCTTTCTTTCTTTCTCTTCTTTCTCTTCTTTCCCTCATCAAGTTGTTCCTTCCACTGGGCAATTTCTTTCCCTTTCATAATATCTATTGTAGCTTTTGGATTTTAGTTACTCTTTCAGGTTCTTATGCTAGGGAGACAATATGAACTTTATACATGTGGGTACAATTTATTTCACTTAATACATTTAATATACCATGAGATTAGTAATAATTAGCATCACAATTATATAGAAATCTTTATATGTATTTACTTAGTTTTTACTCTTAAGATTTAGATTCTTTTAACAGGTTATAGAGTATAACTACAATAGTAAGAATTAAAAGACATCTGTAGAACTCTTTGAAGTTTAGGATACATTATTAATGACCATAAATAGACTTATTATTCAGTATGTAAATGTGTTTCATTAATATAACAAAATGCTTGTTGATCAAAGGCAATACAGGTGGATTAAGTTTTGAATGGCAGGACCAAATTTAAAGAGATGCTAAAAATTTTTATCATTTTATATGTCTGCATTTTAGATGTAATATATATTATATAAAAGAACATTTATTACTTTGCCTGTATTAAGCTTAACTTTAAAAGCTTAGTTTTACAGCATATTTTGCTTTCAGATGGATATGCATTTCTAATTTCATATATATATAGAATGCTATTATAAACTAAGATTAATAGTTGTTCATTTGACCAATCATAACTTGATTATTGAAAGTATTTGATAAATGAACATTTAAATATAATATTTAACTTTTAAAACTTAGTTTCTTACATAACCAAAGGCCTAACAGTGGAAGTATAATAAATTGTTTTGGTAAAATATAAATACTTTTCCTTCTAGTTTTTAAAATTTAACCAAGATTATTTATTTTTTCTTATGAAAAAAATAAAAAATTTTCATAGCCACATAAGGGAATAACAATAGTTAATGCACTATGTATTATCTTCAAAGTAGTTACTCAGTACAAAGTATAAGCCAAAAAGTTTCTTACAGAAGGGAAACAAGCAGATAATAACACAAACTTTGTTTTCAACAAACTAAGATAGACATTTAGTAAAAGTGAATCAAATTAGCATACATGTTGAAATATGTTTAAAAACAACAGAATATGTAATTTGGGGAAATATTTGAATGCCATACTTCCTATTGACCACTGTTTTATTTTGCTCTGTATTTAGAAAACTTAACCTTTTAATTATAGCCAATTTAACTATGTATAGTCATTTCTTTAATAACACTTATTGGGGTGGGGCACAGTAAGACTCAGGAAAAACTGGAGAAGACACCTGTCAGTGGAGACAGCTGAAATACATTGACTAAGGCAGCTGTGTGTTCAGCCACAGAGGGGAGTTTTGTTTAGTAATTCCCCAGGCCCGATGGACCTCATTTAGTGGAAATTCTTTTTTACTATTCAATATAAAATTACGGCAGACCTTTTACGAACTCAAGTTAGTTCATGAGGGCATGTTGTAACTCGAGTTGCTTGTAAGTCAAGGCTTTTTCCCATAAGTAATAATAGAAATACCCATAATGCATTCTGAACCTCCCAAAGCACCCCTTACCTAACCTTTTCATAATAAAAAGGGACATGTAATGTGCGTAGTTTACCAGAAACACTAATAATTTTCCTGGTGTATTCACCAAAAAGTTATAAAATGTGCCTAGTTTACCAAAAACAACAATTTCATACTATACTCACCATTCAAGTCAACAGCAAGGGAGCGTGGAATGGAAGGTGGTTATTGTTTGGAAGGACAGTCCCCTTCCATAGGAGCATCAGCGATCTGGCTCTCCAGTGTCTTTCCTCTCCTTGGGAGACTCTGTAGCCCACTAGGACCTGCTTCTCCCTCAGTAGGTCGCAGTCTTTTCAGACTAAAAACTGGCCGAAAGTTATCTGATTCTGTCTTTTCTTTAGCACTGTTCTTTTTTATTGTGGTTGCTTTCTTTTACTTTCCTTCCTTCCTTAGTTTCTTTTCTAGCTTTTCTGGGGGCCATTTTGATAGCAGCCACCATAGCTATGATATGAAGCACTGACTGAAATCATGCCCGCAAACGTGCACATCTTACATGCTTATCTACATGCTTACATACACTTTTCTGGCATCGGGAGTCTACAACTACAGTAGTGGTTGGCATTCTGGCCATAACTCAAGACTTTGGTCATAACTTAAAAGACTGATCGTAAGTTAAACCTAAAATTTGGGTCACAACTCAAGTTGTTCATATGTGAGGTCAGTCTTGAGGGTCCATTGTATATATTAGAAGTTTAATCAACTTAAGAAAGCAGCTTTAAACATTTGTATGTTCGTAATTTATGAGAACATATTTAGTTATGAAGCCAAGAATACTTGAATTTATGCTTAGCAACTGATGACTTAAATGTTATGATCATTTATAATCACTCCTTTATATTTACTTGTTTTCTCATTTTAACAGTTTCTTTAGACATGTTAAAGATGACTAATGAGAAGCAAAGCAGCACAGTATTCTTAAGACAGATACATAGCTGTAGCTATAGATATGTATTTTTAACCTTTAAATAAGGAAAGAGTCTTGGAAGTTATTTGATACAGGAAACAAAGGACATGGCATTTGTTAAAATAAGAATTTTGATAAATGCTACCTTAATTGGCTAACAATCTGGACAAAAATAACTTTAAAGACATGTTTACTCTTAAGTCACTGTTAAACCATGTGAACAAAAAGTATTTGAGCTCCCATAAGTGTCTACTTTTAAGTTAATTTAAATAGAACGTTTTTGAGAGGATAACATGCTTGGAAGTTAACACACAGAGCCATGCATATTAGCCTAAATCACATATAACCTTTATGTTTCCAAACCAACGTTCTTATCTGTAAATTTTATGTAAGCCTTGAGCCTAGCAGTTTTTACCTTCTAACATTTTGAGTTTGGTTATCCTTGAATATTTGTATAATTCTTTTAAAGGAAAATACTACCAGAAGTCTACAGGGGCAAAAAATAAAAAGAAATTTTTGAGGCTCCCCCAAATATTTTTTTTAAACAAAGCAGCTCTAGTACTTTTATTAAAACAGATTAACAGGCAGACAGGGGACATAACATAGAGAACACATAAAACAGTTAAGTTTAATCTTAGATGTGCTGGCCATGCTGAATTATAATTTGTTATATTTTCTGGTCTATAATTATAGACCAGTCATAATTTTTTCCAGAGGTCATTAGTTATCTCTCCTTTTTTTCTTTGTAACTCATAAGAATTTTTTTTTTTTTTTTTTTTTTTTTGCGGTACTGGGGATCAAACTCAGGATCCTGTGCCTGCTAGGCAGGCGCTTTTTCCACTGAGCTATATCCCCAGCCCCTCATAAGAGTATTTTCTTTACTGCTTGAAGCTACTCTACCTTTCCTGTTAGATAGCATAGACTTTTAACCACTAAGAATCAGAAGGAGAGAGAAGAGCATTGTGGCCTTGTCATTTCTGTCTTTAATTTACTTTGGGAGGGAAATCAGCCTTTTAAAATCTCCTGTAAATTAATCCCAAGTTCATAAAATTCTAATCTGAAAGTGACATTTCGGCAACGTTGAGTTTCCCATAATTATAAAAGATTTACTACTTGCCTTTAAGATCTCTCTTGTTACATTTGAAAAGAGATAGAGACAGAAAAGAAAAAGAAGAGACATTCCGTTCAGGTCCACAAGGTCAGGCTGCACGTACAGCCTCCCTCATGCTAGGGTCATGCTGCATAAGAAACCTGCCATGTCTTTCAGCAGAGCTGACCCCAGGGTCAGAACCATCACAGCTGGCAGCTCAGCCCTGTTACCCCAGAGTTGGAGCTGCCCAGCATTGGCAGCTCTGCCCTTTCTGAACCTGCCTGCTTGCTGGTCACGCAGAAACCTGTTGGTCCTGTCCAGGACAAGCATCCTTGTTCCCAGCACTTAGCTTCTCCAACATTTTACAACGGATCTTGGAGGCAGGAGAAGGAGTTTTATGTAAGAGCTGGGTTTTCCTCAAAAATCTATTGCTTTTTATATCTAGGCACTTGTAGCATACACAAGAACTCATAGAGGGCTTGAAAAGTCTAGAGATGTCACTTAGCAACTACAGATCACATATCATCATAGATAGGGCGGTAAACTTGAGGCCAAGATTTTAAGAATACCAGAACCAAATAAGATGGTGGAAGACAGCCAGCATTAGGGGGGGCAGCCTCAGGAGGCCCCTGTAGGGAGGGGCTAAAGCTGGAAATCAGTCACACATGTGGGGCTAACACAACGCCAGCCCAAGAACATGAAGGGCTCCTCCAGCCATGTAAACAAGCTGTTCCAGCTTGCAAACAGGTTGCTAGGTAGAGAGGTTGAAATTGACATCAACCTCCTGAGTGTATAAATAAAAGCTCTGCAGTTCTTAGGCAGTTCCTTTCCTCCCATTTGGAGAGAGGGCTCCACCTGACCTCAGCTTTTAACTCTTATCTTTATTTCTTCATCTTGTTTCCGTTTTTCCTCAGGAACATCAAGAGCCGGGCCAGTTCCCAGCAAATGGCACCTGCACAGCGACACTCCAGGTAAGGAAAAACAGTGCGAGAGGGGTTGCTTCTCATCTCGCACATAATAGGGGGAGAAGTGCATTGGTGGAGTCAGTATTCAGCACAGCAGTACATTGCTACTGGCAATTATCAAGTGTAAAACTTGGGGCAAAAGATTCACTAGGACCTCTAAAAAAATAAGCTTAGAAGAAGCTAAAAGGGAAAAGGTGTAGGCCTGGGGCAAGCAGAGTCTCAACAAGTACAAATGTATATAGAAATGTTTGCTGTATTCTTGGTTCCTGTGTTTCCTTTACTTTTTAAGAGTACCACAAAGGACTTGGCTCAGAGTAGTGTTTTAAAATCAAGCCCCCAGTGGGAAAAGAGGGCAGAGCAAAAACCCCACCAATAGGGCTAAAACCCTTAACTTTCCTCAATCAAATAAGGAAAAGACTATGGGAGACTAAAGGGAAATGGTTATGAATTGTGCATGGATGGCTCGGAGTAATGTGACACAGGTACAGGGAGAGCACTTGTGCTTTGCCCAACCACAGCTGTTGGCTCATGCTGCAGGTTAAGAGCCTGGGCGCCCAGGGCCCAGTATGCAAGCCATGACTTAGGCATGTCCTGGATCTCCCCAACACCTGCGTGTGTGCTTCTTGCGCTGAAAGTTTACGTGGTGCTGCTGTGCCTGTGCCTGGGGTCCTGGCAACAGCAGGGCTTCCAGTGGCCAGAGCGGGAGTGGCAGCCAGCGCACCCAGTACATAGGGTCAGCCAGCAGTGGCTATGGCTGCAGACGTAACCACAGCGTCCCCTGGGGCGGGGGAGGTATGGGTGATGGGAGCCCATCCCTGGCAGTGAATCAGATCAGTCAAGCTGCTGCCACAGGGCAGCTCACCCAGCCCTGAGGGGACGAAACAAAAGCCATGAGCAGAGGCAGGAGCCCAAATACAGAAAAAAAAATCAAGATTATGATCCAGTTTACTTAAAACACTGCTCAAATCACCCCAGACTCTCATATCATTCAATTAGTCATTCTTTCCTTGACAAAAAAAAAATGGAAAATCTATAAATAAAAAAATGACATCCAAGGATTTTAGGTCCTCTGATACCTTTTGGGTTCAAAGATGGAATTGTTTATTTAAAAGAAAAACTACATTCTGGCTTCTCTTCAGATCATATAAGTCTTTTGCCTTTAAAAGAAAAACATTTTAAAAGGCTTCTAGACAACACAGATGGCCTCCAGGTGTGGGAGATACAGGTCCACAGGGTGTGGGTGGTATTTCTCATCATAGCAGAGGTGCTAGATTGCTGACCTGGAGGGATGCAGAAGGTCATTCTGGATATTTCTCACCTTATGTCCTCCCCCATATACCAATCAATCTATGGGGTCATGACATATTACAACATTGATAACTTTGAGCCACAGGCTGCAACCCCAGCTATTTCAGAACTTTGTTGAGTCACAGGTTGAAATTTCTGCCTCACAGGGAATAGAGCTGTTTTTTTCTCTCCATTACAACTGGCACTAAAAGAGACCTTTAAGTTTTTCCCTCAAGGTGATTGATTTAAAAGACTTTTTTTTTTTTTTTACTGTTCCTCTCCATCTTCAAGATAAAAAATTCTTTTGCCTGTTGTTGAAAAATTCATATTTCCTAAGATTTACATTAATGGGTGTTATGATTTGTGCCTGGGTGTCCCCCCAATGACACATGCAGTCATGGGGAAGGCTTTTAGATTGATCCATGATTGATCCATGATCCAATGCTGGAATCATGCATATGAGTGCTATACCCACCCTGGGGTGGATAGTTTGCATATGTAAGGGAGAGAAAGAGGCTGCTTGCTGCCAATTCCTCTGTTTTGTTCTGGTTGCTTTTGCTGTCTTCTGCCACCATGAACAGTTACCTTGTGCCATGTGCCATTCTGCCTTGGAACCAGCTGAGTATGTACTGAAACCTCCACAAACTGAGCTAAATAAACCTTTCCTTCCTTAATTTTGGGTGTTGGGTGCTTTGTCTCAGCAATGAGAGAAGAGTAACAAATGGGGTTATTTAAAAAAACATATTTACCATAAATAAAACTTTGCCCTTTGTCTCAAAAATATATGTTTCAGTGATAACTTTAGGTTTTAGAGTTATAGTAGAAAATTTCATTTTAGGTTACACTGCTAATAAAACCATCCTGCTTTAATTACAGTTTTCTTTTTAACATCATATATAGGATATGCTACGGATTTAAAAACTTTTTATAAGTCTATGATGTTCTCTTGATTCTTACTAAGATTGATTGTCCATTTTGCTTTTTCAGCTGTATGGTTTATAGTTGTTAAACCTTGTCTTAAAATTTTCTTTGAATGTGTTTGTACTGTCTTAGGTAAAGTTAATCTGGCCCTCTCTAATGTTCAGATTTCTAGAGTTGACCCATCTCTGCTAAACTGAACATGCACACACCGGGATCCTTTGGTCATGAGGTACAAACTCTTATTCTTCCCTCTTCTTCAGCTCAGCAAGAGTGGTTATGGCAATTTTCATCCTTTTGACGATCTACACTGGTTAAGTTCTATGGTATTATTGTCATTATCCTTCCCTTCAGACAAATTAATTCAGTTTGCTTCTGTTTTCACAGATGGGTCACCTTAGGGTAGGTGAGGTTGTATAATGGCTTCCTCTTCCAAAACACAGGATACAGGTTTCTCACCATATGCTCAAAATTGAATTATAAAAGAACAGGGAGAATCATTCCCTCCCACCTCAGTTGGCAGTCTATACTATTACAACTCAATCAGATAAAGCAAAAAAAGCTAATTTAGGCTCAAGGATATGCTTGTGTTTTGCTAGAGCATGCTCTCTGGCCATGTCATGAACTCAGATCTAGAGAAGTTGGTTCTAACTTTTTGGGAGCTAGTGTGCAGTCCTGTGACAGGGACACATTGAAGACTGCTCTACAACTGATAGACAAGGATGAAACTAAACTCAACCAGTGGCTAAACAAAGGAATTAACCCAGAATGCCCAGGAAATGGTAACCAAAATGGGAATCAAAGGTCTGAGTAGGGGATAGAATAGAGATAACTGAGTTGAAAGTTACCAGTATTCTTAAAGTAAAATATAAAAAAAGTATATTAATTATAGATAAAAGATTTTATTCCTTCCAGATTCTTCTTCTAAGAGATCTCTGCTAATTGATAAGCAACAACAAAATCTGACTAGTCTATTTATAATTATAAATTTCTAAAATTGTAAGAGTTAGTATAATTCAATTTGGTCAAAAATATATTCGAGTGCACTCTAATTTTGTAAGATGTTTATTTGTTTGTTCAACCTGTTAAACTCTGTACTTGTTTGTCTGTCCATTCTGTGAACAGCTGTTCCTTTTTTATTTGAGCTCAACAGTTTTTTCTCTTTTTCTTTTGCATTTCTGGTTCATTTGTTCATAATACAATTTGGGTTATAGACTGAAAAGCAGGCTTTCACCTGGGTTAACAGTGGGTCAAAATGATATCAGAATTGGTTTTCTCATAGATCATCAAAAAATTAAGATAATTAAACAAAAATACCTTAGGTTGGGGAGAAATTATTGGAAAGGACTCCAATTGGTGAATAGAGCAGTGGCCTGCCTTTGCTCATTAATAAGGAGACCCAGTGATCTCCATAGTCTTATGGGAGACAACCCCAATAATTTTGGTCATGGTCCAAAAATAAACTTTTCTAGAAAAAAAAATAAGGTTATCTCACAAAAGATGCTCTTGGTATGAATCTAAATTAAGAAACAAAGGTTTTGACATTTGTATGATAATTCACTATTGCTAATCTCATGGTATATTAAATATATTCATAACTCTAGATGTACAGGTCTTCTAAAATATAAAATGAGGGTTGCTTATGGTGATAGTATTTTTCTCTCAGATTCAGTCCTCTGCCTTTAACAAAAAACTTGTGATATACATCCCATTAAAGGACAACGAATTAGGTAAAAGCTTCTTATGTATTAGATAGAGATGATTGGTTAAAAGGATTATGTTATGTCAAAATGAAAATTTAAGTATGTTCCAAAATATCATAATGATTGTCATGCTGCAATGTTATGTATAATTTTGATTTCTAAATTTCTGTGTAAAAATATGTAACAGTTGTCTGTTAACATTCTATAGGGATTTAAATATTAGAATATCCATGGTTGTTAGAAAATAACAGTTCCATTTTATGTTCTAAGGTGTTTGATATTCAGATAAGATAGCAATATTAAGCTTACTGCTTCCATTATAATGTAATATCATTAATCTCTTCTGGATCTTCAACAACTGAGGTTTGGAGACCACAAATTAGAGAGATAGATAGGCTAAGAGGATAACCAGTACTTTGGCCCTAGCCCTCCAAGGAAAATGAGGACCCAGGACGTAAGAGAACCTCAGCTGCAACATGCTATAACTCAGTTGAGTCCTTGGTCTTCTGATCAAGGACATTGTGGGACCCCAGAGGAAAGTGATTTAGTGGTGTATAGTGTGCCTAAGGAGGGGTACCAGGAGAGAAAAAATTCTTCCAAGCTTTCACAGAAAGCAGCTTGGTCAAGCAATGGCCGTGACAGATGGCTGACACTGACTGAAGAACTAAGTGGTGCTGTACTTGATTCCAGGGTAAATCCTGAGGAGAATTAACTGACCTTGATAGATAATGAAAATTGATTAATATGGGTCTCACTTTAACTTGGTCTTAAACATCCAGCAGAAAAGTATAAACACAAGTTGTGTAAAATAATGCCATAGTAATATGTTAGCTATAAAATTTCAAATCACTAAAAACTTCTGATAATTGTCAGCTATACTGGTAACTGACTACTGTCATGGGTTACTGGACTGTATAGGGTTAACTTGCTGAATACCTGAAATCCTTGAACTGGTAATTGCTAGCCTAAATGAGTAAGTTCACTCAGAATGGAGAAAGTTCAAGAATGAGAAAGGACTTGTACAGTTCTCCAAACACAACTCCCCCAACTTCAACTCACCACCCATTGCCTGCAATTTCCAAAACAGAAAAGAGGAAGATGTAGGGAGTGGCTGAAGCTGGAAATCAATCACACATGCAGGGCTAAGACAAAACGGGCCCAAGAAAGTGGAGAGCTCCTTGAGCCATATAAACAAGCTGTTCCAGCTTGCAAACAGGTTGCTAGGCAGAGAGGTTGAAATTGATATCAACCCCCTGAGTGTATAAATAAAAGCTCCTCCCATCTGGAGAGAGGGCTCTAGCTGACCTCAACTTTCATCTCTTATGTTTATTTTTTCGTCATTTGCTGTTTTTCCCCAAGAATATCAAGAGCTGCACTGGTTCACAGCGGGCCCCTGGAAGAAATACCTCTAGGCGGGGCTTGAGAAGGTCCTGGACCCAGAAAGGTGGTAGCACACAGCTGAGCAGGGTTTCAGTGCCCTCCCATGTGTCTGTGGGCCCTGTTCCCCTACCCTCCAGGTAGGGGACACACCAGGCTCCACTCCAGCTCCCTGCCTCTCCCTAACACCAGAAGAAAGTTAAAGGGTTTGAGCTTTCTGACAGATGAAAGCCTCAGAGAGAACAGACAAGAAGGGGCTTGCAGCTTTCCTAGGGGAGAGAGGAGGGAAAAAGTAAACCAGTGGGCTTCTTCTTGGTTTGAACCCATAGACTTCACCAGGCCCCATGGCTAAGGTCAGTTATTAGCTGAATGACCACTTGAATCTGCAGTTAGGACCTGTTCCCAGCCACCCTAAAAGGGCAGTCATGGTATCAGACAGCCGAGCTTATGTGCTTTGGTTTTGAGAGAGGAAATGTACAGTATCAGGGACTTTTCTCAGGCTAAAGTTTTCAGGACCCACAAGTGTGTATGCTTTTGGACATTACTTTCGCTGGTATGACCCAGAGACCAGTTCTCTCCGCTGCATCTCAAAATTGGGGTTTCCTATGCTGGTTGCATGAAAGTGCTTGAGACCTTCCATGGAGCCTCCTCCTTATTTTGTCTTCCTGGGGAAGTGAGATTTTCAGACTCTTTTCTAATTTAGGGGTCGGTGTGACATTGACCTAGTGAGGCCACTGTAAGTGTTGGAGGGCTCCTGATACCTGTGACAGTTCTTGGTCAGAGGGAGCAGGTGCCTCTCATCTCTGGTGCTTTTATACTAATCATTCCTTTGCTAGGGACTTAGGAGTCTAACTGCTGCAAAGGAAAAGCCCTAAGGCTACAGAAGTTTGCAGACAGGAAGAGAGGAAAAGGATGAAAGAAAGGTAAACCATGCTTCAGAGGCTAAGAGGGCGAGAGAAGTGGGGAAAAAGAAAAAACTGAAAAGCCTTTGGCTGAACTACCAGCTACCCTGTGGGTATCTCTTTTTACTGCCCACTGCTTTTTGTTTGTTTTTTGTTTTTGTGGTACTAGGAAGCGAACTCAGGACTTTGTGCTTGCCAGGCAGGCGCTTGTGCTGCTGAGCTATATCCCTGACCCTTTACTTCCTACTGCTAGCTTGCCCAAGAGAAAATATCACCAGCTGGGTCTAAGAATAAGGAACTGGGTCTGAAATAAGGAACTAAGCCCCACTTTTATAGCAGGTTTGCTGATTCCTGTCGAGGAAAAGTTTTCAGGATGTATTAGTAAGAAGCATGGGAAGAGTTTACTAGGGAGGTAGGGCACACTCGAGTGAAATGCGTACTCTCAGAAATGAGACCATTGTAGTTTGGAACTAGGAACATTTTTACTTCCTGGAAGGGGTAGATAGAAATCCTGGGAAAAGATAGCCACTCCCCAGAAAGGTGCTAGCCCATTCTACAGGACTAGCGGTACCAGGAGTGGGAGGGGGTGCGGGGGAGGATGGGTAACTTAAACATATTTTGGGTTTGCACAAATTGTTCCTTTATTTTAGGGTCAGATTTCTGCACCTTTATTAATTCAGCCAATTTATACATGCTCAGTATTCCTGAGGAATTTGGAGTGTGATAAGTTTGGTAGAGAAAAAGCCCCAGTGTAACCAAAGGAATGCTGATGTGGATCACCTTGGATAACTTCAGCTGGGTCTGGAAGTTGTAGTCTTCTTAAAAGTACAATTTTTAGGTATGATTTCCTCGTCTCCTTTCTGCTTTTTATTTCTTCTATCCTACGTCAGTTGTACGTTCAATAGAAACAACAAAAAAGCTTTTAAAAGTCTAAAGGATTTCTGAGACCAAAAATTTGAGGGCTACTTACTGGTCTGGGGTGTGTGTGTGTCTCCAATACATTTTTTTTTATTCAACCAGAGATTTGTGAAAATATTTCGGTTGAAATCATTTTTTAACAGCAAAAAACAAAATCAAACAAAGCTTTTGATGGTTCCCTTCTCGACATCAAGTTGGCAGATCTACTCTCAGATTGTAGAGTGTCTCATACTCGTTGGAATTCAGACTTATTGATTTCCACAGTATTGACTTTAAAATTGGCATGAAGCTTACTGCAAGAAAGGGGACTGGTGATTTTAAGTTAAATTAAGCTAATGGTGAAAGTACAAGGGCTGGAGAAATAACTCAGTGGCACCACACCTGCCTGGCAAGTGCAAGGTCTTGAGTTCAATTCCTGGTACAAAAAAACAACTCATGTTCAGTTCCCAGACTGCTTCTGGGCCAGGACATCTGGCTCAAACACATTCATAAGTGATGCTGGTGCTGCTGTTCTGGGGGCCCACACTTTGAAAATCGTGCACTATGGCTTTCAGCCTGCCTTTCTTCAGTTTTTGCAATTTGTTTTGCAATTTCTTATTAAATGAAGATTAGCATTGATACATAGTTATTTTTTGTTTTTCCTGTAAATTCAACAAGTTTGGTAAGGGAGAAATGGCAGCATGTGGCAGGGTGCTACCCTGGATACTCACCACTCCTGTGTCAAACACATAATGCATTTGGTGGGTTTCTTGATGTATTTCTTGCTTATGCTATGCTGAGTATTTTTAAAATAAAAAAAAACCTCAAACTGATCTTAAGTAGTTTTCTGTTTTGGTGAATTTCTTTATTGCTCCCTCTTTTGAGTCTGAATATGCATGAATACTATCCTCCAACTGACCAGTGTTAAAATTGTTATCTCATTGAAGGAAAATTGGTTAGAATGAGACAAACATAAACTTTTCCCACCTTTGATACCAAGAACAGGATGTGTGGGGATAATACAGAAACTCAGGTAAGCGTAAAAGTTTTTATGGCATCTTGGCTTTAATGCTCTGTTAGGGAACAGTATCTATACCCTTAACCTTCTGTTAGAATAGACAAGCATATCCAGCCAGATCATGTGGTGATTTTTTTAAACAACTTTTCTTGGTAACTTTCTGCCGTAACTTGACATCCACTTTGAGTAAACTAATTGCATTTCCTCTTCACACTTTCACAGAGAATACAAGTTGCTCAGGTGCTAAGAACCTTAATGTCATGAGTAGTCTTAACAGACACCTGTGTCAGAGTTGCTTAGGAGTCATACAGGGCTACAGCGGTCCCTCGTTTCATGAACTTAATTCATTCCATGGCTCTGGTTGGGAACCCAATCAAGTTTTCCTGTACAGTTCAATGCAAATAAGGTTAATCCATTCTGACCCACATAAATGTGGTTGAGAACAAAGTTTTGGTCACGAACTGAATCATATTTTCCCATAAGTTTATTGTAAAGTTAATACATTTTGAGCCATATGTACTTTTTAAACCACAGAAATATGAAACAAAGTGCTGTATGAAGGGAGAAAATACCTTACTTGAGGTGACTTCCAGCATGGAGGACAAGAAGGGGGATGGGGAGAGGGTTATTGTTTGGAGGGAGAGGCCCCCTCCATAAGGACACGGGGAGATAATCTCCTTCAGGAGTTTCCACTCTTCTTTGTCTCTTAGCTGCAGGGTCAATTTTGACAAAAAATCCACCTAATTTCACTTGTTTTTTCCTGTACTGCAGAACCCTCCAGAAATGGTAGACCACCTTATCATTCATGAGATTCAACACTTTGTTACAAATTACGTTCAGGCAGTGCTTCTCAAAGAAACCCTGGCCCTCATTCCATTTTCCATAGAGGATTTTTATTACATCATTGTTAACGTCCTCCGTCTTCCTCTTCCTCAGTGGATGCTCCTTACCATGCACCTTCTGTTGCCTAATCTGGAGTTCAGCAAGGGCTTCTGTCATCAGCCCCTTACTGTGGTCCTCAGTAAGCTCTTCTGTGTCTCTGCATCATTGACATCCAGACCTATACTCTTGCCCACGTACACAATCTCCTCTGCTACCTGTGCATCAGGCTCTTCAAAGGCATATCCTGGCCACAATTCCCTCCAGTTTAAGGTCCAGCACATAACATCTCAGACTTTGTCAATGAGGTTGATCACTAGAGAACACTGAAATATTTCTTCTAGAACTCTCAGAGTCAAAGCACCTGGTGAAGGGCACCTTTGTGTACAGCTTCATGAAGTTGCAGATCACTTACTAGTCCATGAACTGCTGAAGAAGTGTCATGTTGGGGAGAGGAACTTGACCCTTACAAAGTTCACTGCTCTCTGTCCATACCATCCACCAGGGATGGAAGACATGCTGGGGTATTGTCCATCAGAAGGTACCTTTCAGGCAGGTGGTTGTCTGAAAGGTATTTCTTCAAGGTGAATGCAAACTCCTTGTGCAGCCATTCCCTGAACAGTTGCCTTGTGACCCAAGTATTTGTATCAGCCCTCCACATGACAGGCAGTCTGGCCTTGTTCACATTCTGCTCCTTGAGTGCATGAAGGGTCTGGGAATGGTGCACCAGTAGTGGTTTAACCTTCAGATCAGTGCTTGCATTCCCACAGAGTAAAAGACTCAATCTCTTCTTTATGGGTTGTGTTCTGCCTTTTCCTCCAGCATTATATTGGTTTTTTAGGCATCTTTTAGAGGAGCCCTGTTTCATTATAACTGAATACCTGTGGAGTGACGTACCTTTCTGCCTTTGGGAATTTCACGAATTTTTCCTTGTAGGTTTCTGCAACAGCTTTGTCTGAACTGGAAGCCTCACCATGTCTTAGCACACTGTGGATGCCACTTCTGTGGAATTTATTAAATCACACTCCGCTGGCTCAAAATTCATCATTTATTATACTTGTAGGGGAGTTTTCTTGGAGTGAATCACTGTTCAATTCCCTGGTGTTTTCACAGATCATAGCTTCACTAACACTATCACCTGCCAGCTGTTTCTCTTCCAACCACACTAACAAAAGTTTTTCCACCTCTCCCAGCACTGTGTCCTCTGTGTGGTTAACATCGTTACTCCTTTAGCCACATCTGCTCCTTGGATGGCATCTTTACTCTTCAAAATCGTCAGGGTTGTTGACTTTGCCATCGTATATTCTGAGGCCAAATCACTCACACAGATGTGCTCATGCTTTTCTGCAATTTCCTTCTTCAATTCAATGGTATTTTCATCAAAACCTTCTTACCATTCTTAGTCTGCACTTTGTTACCTTCATTATTGCTCTGCATGTGCTGGTCACCTTCATGACCACTCTGCACTTTTAACCACCATGCTTGCTCTGCACTTTCTTTGGAGCCTGCTGGATTGAGTAACAGCATATGGTATTGTATGTGCTAAAATGCATATAAAAGGGCTGCACAGCAAGTTTACACAGGTCTGTCTGTGATCACAGCCTCCTTGCATTGCCCATCAGTGTCTATCATTGGATGTCACCCTGTGGTTAATTTTCCCTGTTCTGTCCTGCCAATCCAGTTGCCACCTCTGTGTCTGGAGCACATCTACATTCTTACTCATATCCTTTGTGACCCCCATTTTTGTTTGTTCCATTAATGATGATAGCATTTGTTGATATCTCTATATGCCAACACCTTCTCCTCAGTTCGTCTTCACAACAAATCCACAAAGGCCATATGCTTCCTACTGTCCTGCCTCATAGGGCAGCTGTAGGGATGAACTGAGAGAACACAATAAAATACTCGGATTAGCACCTGGAACATAAGTGTGGGTTATATTATTGTTAATGAAACATAGCCTGCCTGGATGGATAGTAAGCCCTCCCTTTGTAATCTTTATATTCCTTTATCTGGACTTCGGTTTCTGAGGGCTTTGAGTGCCAGCTAAAACTTTTTTGTAAAAAGTCTCCCCAGGTAAGCAGGATTGGGGCAGCCAGAGTGAAACTTAGAATCCCTTAAGGGCAACTTCCAACTTTGAGTTAAAGAACATATAACGTACCTCCTATGGTCCCACTGAATGACAGTAAAAGAATTGTGAAAGGGTATAAACTTAACATATTTTCAAATAAATGAAAGTTGAGAGATTTCATCATGCCCACAGGTGCCATACAAGAAATGCTGAAGTTCTCTCTGGCTGGAGGTTCATGATACTTGATGAAAACTTAAATGTAGGAAGAAATGAAGAGCTCTAAAACACTAAATATATGGATATGTATTTTTTATAAACATGTTTTACTTTTAAGAGTTTCTCTCAAGGTTAACTAAATTTGAAATAAAACTATTAACATATAAATGTAATGCCAAAAGGAGCATAAAAGACATGAATGCTTGGAATTATTCTCCCATGTGTCCCATGAGTTGGTACCATACTCATTTCAATTAAACTGATGAATGAAGCAGGCATATTATAATCCTTAGAGTAACAACTAAAAACACTAAGGTGCATAGCTAAAAAGAAATAAAATGTAACACTAAAACAGATTGGATTAACTAGAAGAAGAGATGGGGGAAAGTGACTGTTAAAAAATAATAGCACAAGTAAAACAGCCAACAAACAGGCTGTACAGAAGAAATGTGGAACTACCTTTCACATTGCATTGGTAAAAAGCCAGACAAACAGATCCAGAAGGAGAACTGTCTGTGCCAGGCTTCCCAGTCTTGCTCACTGCCCTGAGTCTGACAGGGAACCCCAGCTGGGCACATCGGCTTAAGATGGCGCAATGTCTGGTCTTGCAGTTCAGCCAAAGGAAATGCTTTAAAAGCACTTGCGGCATGCTTGCCCTTGACAAAGTAAGTTGCCAAACACAACTATTTGAATTAGTAGAACGAATACAACTGAGGTTTCAAGGTGGGATCATTTGTCTTCATGCTAGAAAATAAACAAATGGCAGATTGCGTTACTACCACGTTCACAGCTGCATTCTTCCCTTTTATTGGGAGTCTGAGTATTCCATATCCTAAGCTTGAAGGATCCTGTCCATAATAGCAATAAGAACTCTTTAGTGATACTGACACTTCTGGCAACCATGACCCATTGCAGTTTAAACAGTAGCTAGACCTGAGGAGTGAAAGCATAGCTTTTAAAACTTAAATGCATTGCAGAATGAAGTTGAAATTCATTGGCTTTTAGGCTTGATGTCTTACTTCCTTCCAAGTCCTGCAGTTTTTAGTGTAAAGGTCTTTTGCTTCCTTCATTAGATTGATTCCTAAATATTTCATTTTTCTTCATGCTATTGTGAAAGGTGTTGTATGCTTAATTTCTCTTTCAGTGAGTTTTTTATTTCTGTAGATGAATGGTATTGATTTTTGAGTGATAATTTTTTTTTATCAGGAATCGAATTCAGGACCTCATTCTTGCCAGGCAGGTGCTATGCCATTATGCTATATCCCCAGCCTGAATGTTGACTTTTTATCCTGCTATGGTATTGAATTTGGTTATTAAATCTAGGAGTCATGGTGGAGTTTTGGGGGTCTTCTATGGAGAGTATCATGTCATCTGCAAATGGTAATTTAACTTCTTCCTTTCTTATCCTTAATACTTTTATTTCTTTCTCTTGTCTAAGTAATCTGGCTAATGTTTGGAGAACTATATTGAATAGGAGTGTTATAATGGGCATCCTTGTCTTGTTTCTGATTTTAAGGTGAAAACTTTCCATTATTGATCATTTAATATATTGTTGGTTATTGGTTTATCATAGAAGACTCTTATCAGATTGAGATAAAGACTTTCTATTCCAATTTTCTACAGGTTTTTTCTTTTTTGGGGGGTCATACAGGGGTGTTAGACTTTGTCAAATGCTTCTTCTATGTTCATTGAGATTATCATGGGATTGTTCTTTGTTCTGTTAATATAGTTTATTGATTTGCATGTGTTGAACCATCCCTGCTTCCCTGGTATGAATTCTAGTTGGTCATGATATATAAACTTCTTGATGATTTACTGCATTCTATTTATCATTATCTTATTGATGATTTTGGCATTTCTGCTCATTGAGGAGCTTAACCTGTAGTTCTTTCTTTCTTTCTTTCTTTCTTTCTTTCTTTCTTTCTTTCTTTCTTTCTTTCTTTCTTTCTTTCTCTCTCTCTCTCTCTCTTTCTCTCCTGCTCTCCCCCTCTCCCTCTCCCCCTTTCCCCCTCTCCCCTTCTCCCCCTCTCCACCTCTCTCCCTCTTTCCCTCTCCTTCTCTTCCTCTCCCTCTCCCTCCCCCACTCTCTTTTGGTTGGATCCTTCTCTGGTTTTTGTTTGCTTCCAGGAATGAGTTGGGGAGTATTGCTTCCCATTCAATTCCATTAAAGAGTTTGAGAAGTACTAGAATTAGATCTTCTCTAAAGTTCTTGCAGAATTCAGCAGTGAATCCATCAGGACCTGGACTTTTCTTTGTTGTTAGCTTTTTTAAAAATTACTTCTTCAATTTCATTGACTGACATTGGGCTATCTGGACTTTTGGATCCTCTTGACTCAGCTTTGGAAATTAATATGTGTCTAGGGATCTGTCCATTTCTTCTCATGTTTTTTATGTCCTTTGTGCTATCTTCTGATATTTTTCATTTGTTCCTATCAAACTTATATTATTCTTTGCACCATCTAGCAGCTATTGGATTGATTTTTTGTGGTCTCTTACTGTTATGGGGTTGAGGCCTGAGTTGTTAGCCCACAACACTCTGGCTGTCTCTTGCTGGCCTGATGTCAACTGCCTGACCCTGGATGCCTCCTACAGTTGTACCTCACCCAGTCACTGGGAGCCCTGAGAGGGAGCCAACCTACAGCTCTTCTGAGTCTCAGGTTCAGTTGGTCCCTCCCTAAAATGGCATTTGGCCAAGCTCCCACACAGGGACACTTGGACTGGAATCGCTCACCAGCTGTAGTTCACAGCATCCACTGCTCCATTCCACTGGTGCCTTTCTCCTTGGAGGCCTCTGGATTCACTGACCATGGAGGCCTCTAGGACTACCTGCCTTCACTGTGTCTCTGTAAATTAGAACCTCTTCTCTCACCGAAAGCTTGGAGTCAAGGAAAAAGTGCAGCTTGTCACTTCATTTTTTGCATTGAAATCTGTCACTTTTTTTTCCCTGCAGGCTCCAATTCTCCCTTCAGATTGTTGCTGGATCCCAAGGATCCACCTCCCTCCTAATCTTCTCCAACTTGTCACATTCTTTCGATTCTGAATCTCAGAGAGGCTAACTTGCTGTTGCTGACTGCTTCACCATCTTCCTGGAGGGCTCAAGAACAGTCCTATCCATAATGGCAACCCCAAAGTCCACAACCATGCCTGCCCCTTAGCTGGATACTGTGTTAGATAAAAGAATGATTGGTTGAAATTGGTTGTGTGGAGGCTAATGACAAAGAGGAGACCAGTGGACAAAGTGAGAGCAGCAGGAAGGCTGTGGGAAGTGAGAATCCAGGCAACAGGAAGAGCCAAGGCCACAGTAGTACCATATATGGTGAGAAATGGATGGTGCCAGTAGCTTTTTAGTAGGCAGAAGGGAGAAGGCCTGGTAAGGATTAGGGGTACAGGATAAGAGAGTGAAAGAAGGGCTCAAGATGACTGACATATGGTCAATGCATCTTTGCTTTGGCTTCTACTGGTTCTGTGTTCTTGACAAGCTCTTCAAACATGTCCGTGCTCCAGCTCTCATCTGTAAAGTACGAACAGCAGAAATACTTCATAGGTTTGTTGTAAGAAGTAAATTACTTACTACTTATAAATTGCTCCTAATAGTGCCTGGCATATAGTAAGTGTTTAGTCTGTGTTATCTTTCAGTCCCCGTCCTCATCACCAGTACCAGGATGGGAAAGTTGGAAAGTAGGGAGGCCAGTGAAAAAGGAAAATGCGAAGGAGCAGAAGGGGTCCAGGACTGAAGTGGAAAGCCAGCTCCCTGGCCGAGTGGCTACAGAATGTTAAACATCTCTCATCATCCCCCCAAAAGAGAGACTTCATGTAACAGGGACTGAAAACCATTTAAGGAGCCCAAGAGAAATGGGACTTGAGGCAGGCTGCTTTTACTCAAGATTTGTGTCAGTTGATTATGTTGCTTTGATTAGGGGGGTTGGGGTGGGAAGAGTTGAGGGTGCTCATTCTTAATGGGAAGTACTGTAAGCTGTTGTGGGCACAGCAGGAGTCTCTGGAGGATTGTACCTAACAGATTTCTGCAACAATTAATTGAAAACCAACAGCAAGAATAACATAAGGGGCACAAGAAAGGGTCATTAGCCTCCTGACAGTGGAAAGTGCTGTGTGAGTAGGCGGGGGGGACACTCCAGACTGCTGTGCCCAGTGCCTGTTAATAGGCAAAACCCCCTTCCAAGGCCCTGACAGGATCAACTGTTTTTCATGTACTACTTTCATCCTCTTAATTTCTCCCTCAAGAAGGAGATATTATTGAGCTCATTTTAAGCATGAAGAAATAGGACTGAAAGACTAAGTAACATTTTCCACCAACCAGGAAGAAGTAGAAACAGATTTCCAAGGGGTCTGGCTGTGTCCTTCCTGCTGTGTAGCAGTCCCTGCGCGTGCTGCTGTGGATGTGCTGTGTAAGGAGTGTGTGTCCATGACAGGGCATTCGTTGGCTCATACCCAGTTTGGAAGCTTACTGGCCACCAGAAGGAGCAGAGGAAAAGCCCTCATCATGACTCTCAGGCTGAAAAGGGAGGAGCTCTGGAAGACACAACTGCAGCTAAGGGAGGAAAAAGCCTAAGCCCATGGGTTAAAAAGCCTAAGCTCATTGGCTAAGCCCATGCTTGTCCTGCATGATGTGATGGTTAATTCTGTGTGTTGACTTGACTGGACCATGGGGTACCCAGATATTTGGGGTGCCTAAACATTCAGAGTGTTTCTGTGAGGATGTGTTGGAATAACATTAACACTTAGATAGGTAAACTGCGTAAAGCAAATTTCCTTCTGTAATGTGGGTGGGCCTCATCCAGTTGGTCAAAAGGCCTGGCTAGAACAAAGCCTCCCCTGAGTGAGAAGGAAGTCCTCCAGCCAGGCTGCCTTCAGATAGGGACCCTAGGTTTTTCTTGCCCTTAAGACTTGAACTGAAACATTTCCCAGGTCTTTAGCTTGCTGACTCTCTTTGTAGACCTTGGAACTTGTCAGCCTCTATAATCACATGAATACACGCACACACACACACACACACACACGCACACACGCACACATGCACACACGCACACACGCGCATAACCTAGTGGTTTTGTTTCTCTAAAGATCCCAGATAAATATGATGTGATACTCTGTGTATACAGGACAAAAGTGGCAGTAAAGCAAACACACTTTCCCCTCAAAGTGCAGCCAGTGGTGACCATGTTTACAGCACTGTGCGAGCCTGAGCAGACAGTTATTCTTGAGCTAGGTCTTGGGGACTTTGATCCAAGGACAGGTGGCCAGGCTTTGATGAAGAGGGCAGTTTGCTGTACCCTCATGTGGATGTCAGGGACCCAAGCTCTGAACTCTGTTCTAGCCCCTGGGAATGTACCACTGACTCCACTGATATCTGCCAGCCAGTCAGGATACTCTGCCCCTACCCAGAGCAGAGAAGAAGAGGAGGGTTTGTGTCTCACACAGTTCAAAGCAGAAGAAGTAGACATTAAAGCCCTTTTCAATTCCTAGCAAAGGAAAGTGGAAATTACCCCTTGAGGCCTGCCTGCTGCAGATCATTCATCTCTTATGTGGAAGCATTCTTGGTTTTAGAAATAGTAATCACAAGCATTAATTGAATAACTACTATGTTCTGTTATGCTAAGTACCTTAGACATGTAATCTCATCCAACCTTTACACTAAATGAAGCAGATTCTCTTTTTATCCTGTTGTACAAGTGAAAAGACAGTCTCAGAGAGATGGATTGACTTGCTTAGGGTCTCACAGCTACTAAATGGCCCATCAGAGTTTCTCCAGGGGGTGTGATACTATAGACCACATTGGCTAAGCCCATTCCCAGAGGAGAATGTGGTCATTATCACTTTGTGCTTTTGTCTGGCTTCATAACACTAAAGAAACTCCTTAATAGATGTGGCCTTGGATATGCGAGGACAATGCAGTGCTGGGCAGAAGGTGCTGGCCTCCCTCATCACCTGCTGGCACTGGCTGAAACGTTCTGTCTGAACTGTGGCATCCTTGCCTTAGATGAGCCAATGACCAATCTTGACAGAGAAAACATTGAATGTCTTGCACATGCTCTGGTTGAGATAATAGTCACTCACAGCAGTGTAACTTTCAGCTTCTGATAATCACTCATGATGAAGATGTTGTGGAGCTCCTGGGACATTCTGAGTATGTGGATAAAATCTACAGGATTAAGAAGAATGTTGACCAGTATGCAGAGGTTGTGAAATGCAGTGTTGCCTCCCTGGCATCTTACCTTCATTAGCTTCTTGCTAATGTTTCAAAGGAACCTCTATCTAAGATGCTGGAGAGGGGCAGAGATCATGAAAATGGCTTTACCTACAATTGGAACTGACCCTCTGCAGTGGTTCCCCTAGAGGCAGCCTGGGACCAGCCTGCAGGTCAGCAGCAGCGTGGCTGACCTCAGCCTCTCTGCTTGCTAGTCCAGGAATGACGACTCCTCCTCAGAGCATGCTGAGAAGCAGTGTACGTCTCTGCTGTTGGAAAACTCCCCACCAAATAGCATTCCTGAGTGTATTCCCTTGCGTGAGTCTAAAGGAAATCTGGGTTAGTTCTCACTGAGCATTAATGTCTAAGGGTGGCTAAAAGTGAGATTTTTGATGTCTGGCCCTGCCTTAACCTTACAAATCTCTGCAAGTGACCACTGTCTTGGCTTTGGTTTCATCACCTAAAATCCGAAGTAGCTGAACGGGGGTCTCAGGTTTGATAGGAATCTTAAATAATCATCTAATTGAACACATCCCCACCAATCATCTGACTCAGGGCTCTCTGAAGAGAGGAAATTCCCCATCATCCTGGGATCAGCTCAACCTCACCCTAATCTCAGCTACTATGCAAGCCAGGCTCACTCACAGTCAGGACCTCCTTCCTGTGCTCCTGTCAGACCTGGGGGAGAGACCTCTCCTCTCTACTCCCAAAACTCATTCACATGAAGCCCAGTCATGCATTCCCCTGAGACTGTCCAGCCTTTTGCAAGCATCCATACAGGGTGCAACCAAGTCATACACTTTTGAGTAACACTGTGTGGAGTTTTGTTACTCCATGAGTGAGTCTGGCTCAGTCACAGTTTCATGTCAGTGGCAGATCTGAAGAGCACAGGGTCCAAACAGTCTCACCCAACTAGAGTCCTGAGATGATCAAGCCCCAAGGTCCTAATGTATGTGTGCAGGGTTGAGCAGTGGCCTGCAATGATACATAAGTCCTCCTTCCCAGAACCTGTGAACGTTACCTCATACAGCCAACGAGATGTTGAAGAAATGCTTAAAGCTGAGGATCTTGGGGTACAAAGATTACACCAGCAGGTCCTAAAGGTAATCCTGAGTACCCCAACAATGGTGGCGGCTGTTGGATTATGAGGGAAGAGAAGACCATTGTTGGGGATGCAGACTGGAGTGCTGCGCATTGGTGACAGAGGAAGGGGCTACAAGCCAAGGGATATGGGCACCTAGAAGCTGAAAAAGGTGAAGAAATGGGTTTTCTCTTCAGAGCCTGCAGGAGGGGCCAGCCCTGCTGACACCTAGATTGGAGTTCATTGATATTGATTCTGGACTCTGGTCCCAGCACATTAAGAAAGTAAATTTGTGTTGCTTAAAAAAAAGAAGAACTCTGTAATGTTTCTGCGTGGCGTGGCCCCCCACCTGACAGTTGTAGTACAGAATTGGGTGTTGAGACTGAAGAGCAGGTACACCATTTGCCTGTTTGACCAGGCTTGCCTGTTTGATGCTGCCTTCCCCAAGGTTGTCCCTGATTGGAGGTACCATCTTTTAGATGACAATTCCTATGAACAGTAACATTTTCTGATTCTCAGGGTATCTGCATTGTAATGAGGCCCCCTCTAAGTGTCCAGGCTTGGTTTCAAACCCTTGCTGTGCCTCTCAAGCTGAGCAGCCACAGAAGAGTGACCTCTGCTTTCAGAGCCCAGCCTTTGCACTATCCAAGGGTTCTAATGCCTTCCTCATAGTTCATTGTGGGGCCAAAAGGTAAACGTGGCCAAGCATCCCACACAGTGCCTGCCACTTAAAAGATATCCAGGGTGTTCATCTCCCAGAGGAAAAGCAAACTCTTTTTGGTCCCATCCCTTCGCCCACCATCACCTAACTGTTGGATGCATCTTAGAGTGTTCTGAATACGTAAGCACAGAACCCTTCACTTCAACTGAACAGTCATTCATTGAGTTCGCATAGGATGCTGCAAACGCAGTGCTGAAGTAGGCCTGGGCTTCCCAAGTGTCTTTGGGGACTGGTTTGTTCTCGCCTATGTGTCCTTGGCATAGTCTCACAGGGTAGGCGGGAAGCCATGCAGGACCTGGGCCTTAGATGGATTCTGCTGCTTTCCTCCTGGGAACTGGAGTATTGTCCCCCAACTTCACTTCAGCAACACACGTAACAGGCTGATCCATCCCAGAGCATGAAATTTGGAGAGAACCTTCCTAGGGAACAGTAAAAAGAGTTCTACTGCACTGCAGCTTGGGGGTTTCTCTGCAGCAGTGGGAAGGAGACATCTGGATGAAGGAGTTCCCGACTGCCTTTTCTTCTTCCTCTCATGGCTATGATGTCAGAGGACCCCGGAGGCACGTGGCAGATGCGTGACTCCTCCGTGAAGCAGCGACAGGCCAGTACCTGTTCTGAGCAGAGCCTGGTGGCTCCTGCCTGCATTGAAGGCATTTCTTGAAGAACAAGCTGCTTGCTGTCCATCCCAACATCTGTGAAGTCCAGAGGATGGAACTATTTTCAGTAGCTGACTTCAGGAATTGCTTTCTGCCATGCCCAAGCAGACTGGTAAACCCATAATCACGCTGAACCTGTGTGTGTGTGTGTGTGTGTGTGTGTGTGTGTGTGTGTGTGTGTTTCATAAGGCATATGCTATAAAAGCTCACTCAGTGATCTAGAGTCTTAAAACACTCCCTGCCCAATTCTTTGTCCCTTCTTACTCACTAGTTCCTGTTTAATCACCAGGGAATGCAGGCCCTGAGGGGAGGAGCAGCTCGGGCAGAGCCTGTTCTGAGTGTACTCTTCTGGTTGTGCTTGGTTCTCTGAGTACCCTGGGGTGGGAAGACTCTTGTGGGACCTGAGGAAGCACAGGGAAAGGACCAGTTCTTGCAGTTCTTGTGTCACAGTTCTCCTCCCATATAGTGAACTGTCAGAAAGGTCAGGAGCCAGACTAAGAAGGGAAAAATAACTGGAAAACAAGGAAAACTGAACAGAAGGGAAATTTAAGCAATTATAGTAATGCATTTTTCAGCTGGATACAAGGAAGAACTGCCTCCCAGCAGACCCAGAAACTATGAACAGAATTCCATTTATAGTGAAAGATGCCATTCAGGGCAGCAGCAGCAGCCTCGCAGAGTCTGCAGAGGTCTGAGCTCACCCTGCACACCCTGTGCAGGCCAGTATCGCTTAGTGCATGTCTGTGAGGCTTGCAGGCTTGGCCCTCTCGCTCGGGTTGAGATGGGACCTGGAGTTCAAGTTGTGGGCTGGAGATCACCAACTGTGCACAAAGGTGCAGGCCTGACTCCAAGCCCTCGGTGAGTTTCTTTCTCCTTTTTTGGTCAGCCGGCTAGACAGCCCTGTCAGCGTGAGATGAGGCGGTTAGAATGCCTCCTGTTTTCCAGAGCTGTCCACACACCTGTGGTGAAATGTGGGAGCACACTTGGAGGGATGAGCAATCCTGACACTTGAGTTTCAGGCTCTGCCAGCAGACGCAGAGGGCACTGTGTATTTCCAATCACTAGGGGGAGGCAACAGACAGTGTATGTAAGCTGAGCTGGTCTTGGAAGGGAAGCGTATATTTTTCTTGTAAACGTTGCTTAGGGATCTCTAATACATAAGCAAAGGTTTGCATTGGGCACTCGCTGCGTCTCCATCAAGCTTTGACCCTGTGCTTTTGTTGAAGTGTTTCCGTGAAGGTCTCTTACTCTATCATGAACAGTGGATGTTGCCCAGCAAATGAGCACAGCATAGTAAGGG
Organism: Dinomys branickii; assembly: GCA_004027595.1. Taxonomy (NCBI): domain Eukaryota; kingdom Metazoa; phylum Chordata; class Mammalia; order Rodentia; family Dinomyidae; genus Dinomys; species Dinomys branickii. The sequence continues at coordinate 29,560 of PVLD010008554.1, forward strand.
TCAGACATCCCCTTTCTTTATTCTCTGGCTTCTTAGCTCTGTCTAGTGTGTGCATGATTGTTTCTGTTCTGCTGAGGTGCAATTTCCCCTTCACTCGCCCCATCCTTTGACCTTGGTCATTGGAGCCCAGGACCAGCAGGGCATGTTCCTGACACCTTCTATCTCACGGATGGGGCTGCCCTGGGGTACTTAGGGAGCACTTCCTCAGCCCAGAGTCTCCTGAGGGTGGCCTGCCTGGCCATTACATACAGACAGTTCTGTCACTATTTCTAGGACATTTTTATTCCCGCTTTTCTTCCACTGGTGATTTGTTCTCTTTCCAGTTTTCAAAAATTCCTTCCTTCCCCTTTGCCAAGTGGAAACAGTAGTGGCCCAGGAGTTCCTACCCTGTGAACATCAACCACTTCCTGATTAGTTGGCCTTAAGACCCAGAAGACCCCCACCAAGACTTCCTGTCAGAGGTAATCGGGACTACCATGTTTACTGGTAAATAACCACTTAGCTTGTAGTCCAGATTAATTTGGCCCTTGCCTCACATGTTCTTGCAATTAGCTACATTGTCCATCTCCTCTACACTTCAAGTATTTCTGAAGGTCAGTCAGTCCCTAGGTTGTCACATGAGTGAGTCTTCACTGTAGTGTCTGCTCTGTTCTACCAGCTGCGGGTGACTCCCTGGCCAGAGCAGATTCCTCTGTGGCTTTCCTGTTAACTGAAGCTAGATGGAGCTCTATCTTAGTTCATTAGGCCTGCTTTCTCAATATACCCTGGAGTGAGCTGTGTAAACAACAGCAGAATATATTTCTCAGAGTCTTGAACAGCGGGAGTCTGTAGTCGGGTCCTAGCAGAGTCCAGTTCTGGTGAGGGCCTCTCCTGGGTTAGACACGGCCAGCTTCTTGCATACATGATATGGCTGTCTCGGCCCCCTTCTCTTTACATGGTGGAAGGAAAGTGAGAGGATGCTCTGGCTCCCATTTATAAAGACACTAATCTCATGCACAGCGGCTCACTCTCATAACTGAATGACTTCCCAAAGTCCACACTTCCTAACACATACCAGTAGGGGTTCAAATTTGAACCCTGGCACTTTGCAGAACACAGACATTCAGTCCATAGCTGAACGCCGTCCTTCTGCTGTCAAAGAGAAGGCTCCACAAGCTCATCGTGTGCCTCCCTCCCAGTAGCCTCTCACCTTGAGGGTGAGAGTTGCCTTCGGGTAGATCCATATGGTGCCCCCACTTTTATCTTGAGAACCCACACTCCCCTTCAGCAACCAAAGAGCTGTGCTTGATTCCCCCTTCCCTCAGCATAAGCCTCACCCTGCTACCCTCCTCTGAAAATTGTGTGCCAAGCATACCTGCATACCGTAAAGTCCATCAAGGGACAAATCTTGAGACCTTCCAGGATACGCCCCAGGCACACAGACAGTTATCAGGCTTGTCTGCATGACTCCGGGATGCACTTAAACCCCCACGATGGACGACGGAACCCTCTATCAGAGGTATGATTTCTGAGTTGAAAAGAATTGTCATTGTTATTAAAACTATCTTTCTCTTGTCTAGTCCTTCATAGCTTTTATTTCTTCTTTTGTATTTTCTTAGTCTCTTAATTTCTTTTAAAATACAATCACACGGTGTTTAAAACTGGAGAGATATCAAAAGGAGAGAGATTTACTTGATGGACTTCCCCTGGCCAAAGCTGGGACAACTGGAACATCCAAATTAATAGCAACAGACATGGGTAATAACTCACTGCTTTATGAAAAGAACGTGTCAGAGTATGTTCTATTAAATAAAAGGGAGAGGGAGAAGCCCTTCTCTGTTTCTTTGCAGAATGCCAATTCATAAATGCAGAGGAGTGCTGGAATTACAAAGTACCGTAGTTTTCAGTAACAACTTAGACAAGGAGTTTTTTTTTTTTGCACTAGGAGTTAAACTTAAGGCCTTAAACACAATAGGCAAATGTTCTAATATTGAGCTATGCCCCTAGCAATATTTGAAATTTAATTTGATTAGATTTAATTTTATGACAGTCTCCCGAGTTGCCCAGGCAAGGTTATCTTTTGATCCTCCTGCCCAGCTCCTGTTGGTAGCTGGGATTATAGGTGTGTGCTGCTGTGCATGGCCAGGCAAGAGCTTTTAATAGATACTAAAACCATTGGATGAAAAGTTGTTGGGAAGAGAATATTCACAGTCTCAAAGTAGTATGCTATAGAAAACTTACTAACTGCAAACAGAACAATTATTTTTTCTGATAGAGAAATCTGGTAGATACCACCAGATTTGACATGTCAACCTGCAGTGTGACATGGGGACACAGCACCACTTGCGTCAAATGCTGCCCAAAGCAATGTTGACTCTGAATTTAATCAAGAAGAAACAATCAAAGAAGTCTAAATTGAGGGAAGTTCTGAAACATAACTGGTCTAGTGCAGCACAGTGGTACACACCTGTAAAACCAGTAATCTATAAGTCTGAGGCAGGAGAATCACAACTTTGAGCCCAGCCTAGGCAAAGGCCCTGGGATCAATCAATCCTTAACACCACAAAACAAAACCAAACTGGTCTAGAGTCTTCAAAAGGTCAGTATCATAAAAGGCAAAATGTCTAGGAACTCTCCTAGATTAAAAAAGATGATCAAAACATTCAACTAAGTGCATTGTATGAACTTTGATTGGACATTGTGGGAAAATCCGACTAAAGGGCATTATTAGGATAATCGAGTCATTTTGAATATGTGCTGTCATATTATGTCAGTGTTAAAATCATAATTGATTAATAAAGGAAAAATGAAATGAAAGATTGTTCTTGATTTGTGCCTGTGTGTTTCTGAAAAACAGTCCTGAGTTGTTCTAAAAGTCTCCATGTTGTGGGCTGACAGATATTCCTGTGACTCCCATGATCCTGACTCTTTCTGATGTTCTTCCACAACTTTATTTCCTTTAATTTTCTATTAGAAGTAACTCACAAAGAAATAAAGGAAAATAACCAAGAAATAGCAGTTTCAAAGGTATTCTGACTAGTTTGTGTTTCCCTTTGGGACAGTTGTGGGGCAGCCACAAACTTCGATGGCAGGGTCCACTTCTGTTTTTCCTGGACAAGAGCTTGTCATTTACTTTCTTGGATTCTGAGTGCTTGCTTATTTGAAAATTTCGGAATTTCCCTTCTTTGCTCTATCTCTGTGTCCAGGGCAGAGGCCTAAATCCAGGAAGGTTCCAGAAGTGGGTCATGAGGGTTACATAGCTCCTCAGGCTGCAACCTGGGCCATGAGGCCTGTGGACCCTTACCAGAAGGAGCAAAGCTGTTGCCATCTTTAAATTATTGTTCATTATTGTTATTACTGTCATTATTGAGTTCTAACAGCTAATGTGCTGGAAGGAGCATAAAGCTGATTTCATAAATAATACCATTGGAAAAAATGAACAATTATGTAAGAACAGTCTCTTCAGCCAAATACTACAAAACTTTCCTTGGCTTTGGAGAAGTTTCTTTGGTTTTGTTTTTTGGGTTAAGAGAGGAGACAAAGTGAATTTGATGTTGTGAGTATTTTAGAAAAACGGTCACACTATCAGCACCAAGCCTCAGCGAGAAGGACGTTGGTAGAAAGCCCAGATAGATCAGCCTAAGCAGAGGGCCCTGGGCTTCCCTGCCCATGCTACAGCCCCAGGGGACCTCAGGCTCCTTGAACTCCTCATCTCTGGCCAGCCTGGGCACACAGAGGTGAATTCACAGAAGACCACAGAATGTCAGAGGCTCTGGGCAGCCTCGAAGATTCCTGGTCCTGTCTTGGTGCAGTGAGAATATTAGATTCCCATGCCCCTGATAGGCAGGGTGAGGCTGAGACAGGCACACAGGGGGACAGGGAGATAAGGGTATGGCTATGTATTTACATTTCACAAGGCAAGTTCATTGCCAGTAGCCGAAATTAAATTGAGTTGTATAAAATTAATACTATACCTTGACAGTCTGTGTTAGAGGCTATGAGAGTTGAATGGCTCTCCCTAATTTATGGGTATAGTTTGGTCTTAAATAAACAGGCCTCATTCTGGTGTTCTGTTGAATGTCCTGGCCTGTTTGGCTTTTGGATTAAGAGGTTGCTCAGGACTGTGTGACCTACCCCTTTGTTTCATCCTCCTTCCCTGGGCTTCCTGGCATGGGAGGAAGACCCTCCTGGCTGGTGGCGGATCCTCCTCTGCCTTTCCAGGGCTTGGCCTTCCCACAGCCTGCACCGAGTAGCCTGAACTGGCAACTGACAGTGATGGCGGTGACTGCCTAGGGTGCCGGACCCGAGCCTGCCCATAGGGTACCTACTGCTAATTCGAAGAAGCGGCAGTCTTTCTTCCCTGCCACATGGCGGGGTACCTGCTGCACATTTACTATCAGCCTCCAGCTTTCCTGGACCCTGGAAGGGAGAAGCTGCTTTGCACAGCACGTGCCTCTGAGGGAGAGGCAAGAGCTGCAGCCAGAGGTGACAGTGGCTTTGCTGCACTCCCCTCCCCTGCCTACACTGGGCACAATCTCTGTCCAGTACAAAAGTCACTGCCCTGAACTGTGTGGCCTTTCAGAAGTTGTAAAGGAGTCACACAGGTGAGTGTGACCTTGGAGCGCTCAGGGAGTTTACCTGAAGTCCAGGAATTCAGTCCATGTCCTGTGGCTTTGAGTTTCAAATCTCCAATATAATCTGTCCATTACCCAAAAGACCCACTGTGCTTTTAGACAGAATGTGCCCTTCGCAGGTAGAATGAAGATGGGGGGCTCCTTTCATCTCCAGAATTCTGTCTAAATGGCTGGCTCGGGATGCTGAGGGGACAGGAAGCCTGCCTTTGGGATTTTCCCAGGTCTGCTGGGTGCGTTTGTTTTGAAGGACTCTTACTCCCTCTACTCTGCCTCCCAGCACCTGCCCCAGGCAATGACTGCTGGGTCTTTTCAGGTTGTGCTCGCCTCTTTATTAAAGGAGGGGTTTCTCTCTCCAGATCCAGACACACAAAAGGAAGCATTGGGAGCCTGCTCAGTGGGCTGTACTTTATAAAGGGTGTTGGGTGTACCCAGCAGCCAGTTTCTTTATCTGAAGAAATGGGGAAGATGAGGAGCTGGAGCAAAGCATGGTGGGAAACTGGGTAAAGATGCAGGTTGTTAGGAAGGGCTTACATGCGCCATGGCAAGTGCAGTGGTGCAGGCAACGAGGAAAAGTAAACCAGTATATGAATGAGGAAGTCAAGTGCAGTCACCAGCAGAATATGATGAAGTAACGTAATGGACGAAATAATCTCTGTTGTTCATGCTTTTTGGTGCTAGGCACTGTTTAGACATTTTGCATGCGTGAGGTGCCCCCACAAGAGCTCTCTGTTGCATTCCAGAGGACAGAGACGAAGGTGATGAGTGAGGGTCCGACTTACTACATAAAACAGAGGCCACAGCCCAACCTTGACCTCTCAGCCTAATGCTAACCTGCTTTAATACATGGAGAAGGAGACACGTGGCTCTTTTTAGCCTTATCGAACTAAAATCTAGAGGAGACCCCAGTGGGCCAACAGGTCCAACCCTGCTTTCGTTCAGCTAATAACACATCCATGGGTGGAAACGGGAAAGCCTGTTTCAGGAAGCAGGTGCCACAGGGATATTAGGAGCTCTCCAATTCCAGAAGGTCATTTAGAGAGGCAGAGAGGCCCAGGCTTCCTTCCTGACCTTCAGACTTTGCCAATTCCATGGATGGGTTCAGAATTTAAGATTGAAAACTAGGAGCTGTGTTGAAACCAGGAGTGATGGGGGATGGTTTCCTTTAACCAAGTAATCAGACCAGTGAACTCAGTCTATCCCAGGTGCCTCATTCTCCTCACCTCACCTGCCTCTGAGACCCGGGACTTCGTCATCTTAGCGACTCTTGACGTGAGGCAGCGTCACAGGTCCAGAGTCTCTGGCTCCTGCAAGCACTTCTGGGCATGAATAGACTTCACATCACAGGGTGTGGGAGCGGGTTTTCCCAGGGGCCAGGGCCATTTCACACAACTCAGAGACTTGCCGGGGGGGCTGGAGATGAGTGACTAAATTCCCTACCCATTCTTTGATGAATTTTTCTCTCTATATATACTGACCAGGCATAGGCATAGGCATTCAGAGATAGGCACTGAGAAATAGCTTTGGCTTGTTGAGCCTTGTTGAGAAGTCAGATAAAGCATCGGACTGCATTTACTCCTCATCCTTTCCTGATTTGTTTTTCTTTTCCCTTTCTTTTACTAACCTGGAGTTGTTTTTCCTAAAGCAATAGCCCTTGGTTGGTCCTTGTCTTAGGATATGTTCCAGACCGGATGTCATGGACTCTAGAATTTAAAGTTTCTTCTGAACTTTTTCCCTAGGTTACTCTCCTGTACCTGTCCACGGACCAGACTGCTCAAGAAACAGGGGCTAGGTGCTCTGCTGTGGGAAGTGTATGCTCTGGTCACAAGGCTTGATCACCAGTCTCCCTATGGCAAGTTTGACTGGGATGGGAAATCCAGAACTAGAGAACCTTGACATTGGCAGCCGTCCTTAATACCTTGCTACTAACTCAGTCCTGCATTGATGGTACCATCTTCTCTCTTTTGTCTGTCGCAAGTAAGTATACCATCACCCTTTACCTGTCACTACACCAAGATTATCCAGGTTCCTCAGGCTAAGCCTTGTGTCTGCCCTTCTTAATAAGCTGAATGTTGACTCCATCCCCTAGCACTGCAAATCTGTGTTGTAAATTGGTGGCATTAGGAAGTTATGACTGTAACTTTCTATTCTAATCATTCTGAGTTCCCTTGCTCTAATGTGGCTGCCGAATTCCTATGACTCTTTACCAATGAATTCCAGACAGCTGTGCATCTTATCCACAAATAGAAAAACAACTGGGCTTTCTCTCTTGCTGGATTAAGAGACACGTTGACTTCCTGTGACAATACCCTCTTTTTGCTCATCACTTGGTAATCTCCTGGCCCCTAGATCTAGGGAAGTCTCCCCAGGAAAAGCCCCAAAAAGCATTAAGTGGGGAGATGGTGTCTTGAGACTATGACCTCAGAAGCAGTAGTCACCCAGGCCCACTCAGAAAAGAGGCCATCTGCAGAAAAACAGAAGTGAAGAGAGGCAGCCATCTTGGTGAATGGAAGGTAGGGAGATGTCCCGGGGTGTCCAGAGTTGAAGCATTGCTTTCTATAAGAGAGGGCTGCTATGACCAGGAGCAGAAAGCAGACTGGGTATTCTGAGGTTCCATGGCTTAAGCCTTGAGTCTCTTTCTCCATCCACTACCAACTCTCCGCACATTCCCCTCCCTGGTTTGAGTGACTCCCTACCCTTGTGTGGTCTCCAGGAGACAGGACATATTTGGTGGCCTTGTGGACAGAAGGATTCCCATACATGAGGCTTCTAGGATCAGTAGGATTCCTAGATCCTGGAGTCCGAATTCTTTCAGGAAAAGCTTCCTGCTTTTCCAATTTGGGTACTGATTTCTTACTTAATGGATAAACACCAGAAAAGCACAGGCTCAGTTCTTTCCAGATGTTCAAGTAGCTGTGTTCATTGCAAGGACAACCAGCAGGAAAGCAGACTGATGCATTTGGAGTCAAACACTTTTGGCTGAGTATTCTTTTGAGATCGCAGGCTTGTAAATGGAGACATATTCTCAGTGTTTTCTTGGTCATATCTTTGGTGCCAGGGTGTCTGCCTGCTGTTTTCTTGGGAACCACATCCAGAATCAACTACAGATTACTCTGTCTGGGGTCTAGTTTCTCTCCCGGTGTACTTGGCAGGACTGTTAGTTGGTAGGTTCCCACAGGCCTTCTGAATGTTAATATCACCTATACTCAACTCCGTCTCCCACATTTCCTTCAGTCTGCATGGATGTTTAAGTAGCTGGGCCAAGTTATTCCTACAGAGGAGTCTGGGTAAATGTTCATGAAGGTAACAGCATTTCCACAGTATCATACTTCTGCTGCTTTTCTAACTTGTTTGTTTGCTTTTCTCCTTCCTCTATATGTCTGAGGTTTTCTTTGAGGGGGGCAGTGGTTAATCAAGTAAGACTCTGTTGGGTTTTAAAGCACCCTAGGTTGCTAAGGTGTATCTAACATTCAGTGTCAGTAAAGGAAAATAGTCCACCCTGGAACTCAGGGAATTTCTATGCTTGTAATTACTTCTCTCTCCCTCCCATATGATCAGGAAATAAAATTTGTATTTAGTGTATTTATCACTGGTTTAACAAAAATATTTTTGGATATCAAACATAGATGTGCTAGGAAATTAACAATGATTATTATATTACATATTGTTAATCATCAAAGTAGTTGCTCATATTACCAGATATAGGCATGCAAGATTGATCAAATAATTAAACATTAACTGTTCTTTTCAATAAACCATTAGAAATTAATAGTCCAACTTTCTTAGCTATCTTGTGTGTATGGAATTCTGTATTATTTTTATTGTTTTGGTGTTGTTTGGGGGATTTTTTGTCTTTTTGTTCTTTTCTCTTTAAAATAAAAAATTACATGTGCTATAACCTTTACACAAAGCCATTTGATGGGTAGGGGGAGTAATTTAGGTCCTACCCTGCATACACAAAGGATATGCACGGGGGTGGAGCTGGGAAACAATTTCTATCATTGCCTCTGTGGCCTATTTCAGAAAAGCACAAGGTTGTGAAGATGACTTCTTGGGAGTGACAAGTCTTCTTCAGGCCCAAGCAAAAAGGTTCTTCCATCATTTCTTTTTTTTTTTTTCTTCCATCATTTATTGAAGTCTCTTATCAGTCAGAAAGCCAAAGGGCTTCCTTCTGGGTTATCTTGATCCTCTGTCAGTGCAGTAAAGCTGGTCTATTCCAGTATATTTGAACATCATTGATGACTTCAGTGACTGCTGAGTCATTGTTTCAGGGCTTATGAGTTTGGAATGATGCCTTTTCCCCAGTGAGTTCTCAGTGCCCGTGTATCTTCTGTCACCATTGCCAGGGGAGCCCAGGGACAATTCACCTACTATGCGTGGGTCACAGCTAAGGAGACACAGATGGCAGGCTGAACTGTGTGGCCATCAGATTGTTAACCAACAAGGCCCTATATGGGATGCTAACTGCTATGGTTTGAATAAGTTTGAGTTTGTCCCCAAAGGTCACTGTGTTGAAAGCATGGGCACCAGTGTGGCTATGCAAGAGGCATAGAGCCTTCAAAAGGTGGGCAGTGGAGGAGGCTTCCTGCAAGATAATTTGATTGTTGGGGGTCTTGCTCTTGGAGAGATTAACACTGGGCTCCTGGACTGGATTAGTAGTTGTGAGAGTAGGTTACTATAGCAAAACTGGCCTCCTCAGTCTCTGGCTCTCTGTCTTACTGTATGATTTCTCTCCATTGTGCTCATGTCCCCAACACAATGTCATGTGTCATGATATGACACAGCCAAGGAGGCCCACGCCAGAGGCCAAACAGATGGAGGTGCTTGAGTTGGGGCTTTCAGCATCCAAAATTATGAGCTAAATAACACCCCCCATTCTATCCCCATTCTATTAGTTCATATTGGTTATACAGTTTAGTGAGTTTCTTCTTGGCAGGTTTGCACATGTACATGACATTCTTTAAACACCCCTCATCCCCTTAGTTCCACATGTCTTTTTGGGGGGCAATTAAACCTCTTTAATAAGAACCTAGACTCAGGTATTTTGCTATAGTGATAGAAAATGAATTAGTACACTATTGTACGCTGGCCAGACGCTACTGTCCTGTGGTCTCCATTCAGTGATAGTGATCATTCTTGTGATCACAGAAATTGTTAGTTGCATCCCACTTTATCATGTGAAAGACAGAAAAAGAAGCATTTGAAAATGGCTTATGGACTTAGTGTGAAATAAGTCACATCCCATTAGATACCAAATATTTTTGAAAAATCAGGAAGGGAAACCCAGGAAGCTCCATTAGTTCATGGCTGAGAGATTGCTAATTGGGTATGCACAACATAACAGAATTACATTGAATATTATTGTTTTCACCTGGAGAGAGCCTTGTTTTGTTTGCCAGAGTTTTAGCTGTGACATCTTGGAGTTAATGTAAGCCACATAGACGTGGAATTTAACGTTTTCATTTAGGGGTGTATTATCATGGTACTGAATTTTCCCTCCAATTCATTGGTCCCTTAATACTTCAGTAGTAGCTGTCAAGCTGCTGGAGCCCACCTGCTCTCTCTGTGAGCTGAGTTCCCTGTTTTGCTTCCACCCCAAGCATTTCCCTAACACTCTATTCTACAACCATCTTCCTGGGTATATGAAGAGGCAGTGGTGCAATAAGGTTGCCTCCGAGTAATGTGGCATGCATCTCCTGCATTTAAAGGCTAGGGACATGTATATAATGAGGCTCACTTATGAAAGAGATATTGTTGACTGCTATCTTCCATTGGATCACAAATTAGATCACTCATTCAGTAAATACACATTCAATGATAGAATCCGCCCCATTCTTTTACTTTTCTTTTACATGCTCAAGAACTTACCTGTGGTTACTTGTCTAGTGTGAGGGAGATGCTGTGAAGTCATGGGTAAGAATCAGAAGGATGTTTAAATGAACCTACAGTTCTAAGGTCTTGGCACTGTCCCTTAAGCAATGAAGCAGTTGTATCCTTCCTCAGTCTCTTTATCTGGTAAGGAGGATTTCAAAATAATGAGTATATGATAGAATTTTAATGAGGAGGTTAAGAACATGGAATCCAAAATAATACACCCTGGCTCAAATCCTGATTCTGCCACTTACTGTGGAAGAGACTTTGGGCAAGGTATTTCACCTCATGATGCCTTGGGCCTGTCACCTACAAAATGGAATTATAGTGTTATGGCTTGTGTGTGTATGTAGAAGCCCCTCCAAAGCCTCATCTCATGCACTCATAGGTGGGGTTTTTTGGAGCTGGCTGAATCAAAGGAGTGCGATATTGAGAGTAAGGGTATGTGGTACTAAATGAGTCCACTGCCTGGAATTAGTATACTTCTGCATGTGTCTGAATGGATTTCCTGATGAGAGAAGCCCCTCCGTGGGTGTGGGTGGCACCCCGCTTGTAGCCTGGATGGGATAAAAGGGAAAGGGAGGGTTGCTGCTTCTTGCTTGCTGCTTTCTGTCTTCCCTGCCATGGACTGTTTCTCCTCTGTAACGCCCCTCATCCATGCCACCCTGCCGTGGAACCAGCTGACCATGAACTGAAACCTTCACAAACTGTGAGCTGAAGTAAACCTTCTCTCTTTTAAATTTGGGTGTGACATATTTTGTCTCAGCAACAAGAAAAGTAACTGAGACACATACTTTCCTCATGGTTAATGTGAGGATTAAGTGAGATGATCTTTGAAAAGTATATGGAATAGAACATGGCACAGGATAAATTCTCAGTTAACGTTAACTACTGTTAAATGGAATAATTTTTAAACTTTAAGTTTTCTAACTCTGTCCTTTATGTCATTGCTCTGCCCATCATGTTTGCTCAGGGGAGAGAAGAATGAATCCTCTGTGCCCCAGGATGGCATCTTTTCCAGTCAGCTCTTAGTCAAGGATTGGGTAAATTAAAAGATTTCTGTAATTACTTACACACAGTGACCATGCCACACCCTCTATCACTCTATTTTTCTGTGAATCCTAATTTCCCTCTAAGGCCAACATTGAACTTAGCCATTGAATTTGATTTGGTTTGGGACCAGAATTGTGGAAAGAATAAAGTTTGTGAACCAAGACACCACTGTAAATGAGTTGCAGTTTAATGTTTATTTTCAAGAATTTTGTGTGTAGTATGGTACAAGTGAACAAAAACATGTGTCCCCGTGAGCCCTGGGCCACATGAAAGTCTTTTAACATTATACAGAGTCAAATCCTATCATTTGTAGAGCCGCTAGTGTGTGTTAAAGGCTACATATTTATCATCTAATTTCTTCTTCCAAGCAATGTGCTAAGTAAACGCTGTCATTTTGCAGTTAAGAACCTAAGCCTGTCTTCAGGTTCCTATGGTTGGTAAGAAGCAGGAAGGCATCAAAAACCAGACCTATCTTAAGCATGGCCTCCTAGGCAGTCACAATACTGACTGCTTCCAGGTCAGAATCTTCAGAGCATCCTTTTCCTCTCTGGTACAGCACCTGGCTTCTGTATAAGTTTGTGTCCTTTATTGATGACAGTGGGCAGAATGTCCACAGGCCTGACATGGGCCTGTGATGGGGATCATGGAAGAAACTTGGCTGGTTTTCATTACAAGTATTGAGTTCTTTGTTATTGCAGAAAAACTGGGCAGATCCTGAACCCCAGATCTTAATGAGCTACACGTAAACGGAATGGCTATTTTCGTAAAATAGGAAGGAAAACCCAGAATCCAGGAAAGCAAAATGCTGAATTCCAAATTCTTTGCTGACAGTCTAGTAGAACAGGCAAACTATAAAAGCACACACAAACAACAGTGATGTTTAAAGAGTTGTCTTTTAACCAGACAAGCAATTATAAGACAATGTCTTAGTTTCCTCTCTCCTCAAGGGCCTTTACACCCTGGTTCTCCTGGTACCATGTCTCTGTGGGCTGAGGAGGGATCTTGGCTAAGATGTGGTTTGTGCCTGTGCAGGCAGATTGAATTTATTTCTGGCTGAGCTCATTACTATCTATCACCCAATTATCATCAATAAATATTTAAATATCAGGCCAGAGCTACAGAGAAGAGCCCTGGGTATTAGGCCTTTGCAAATCCCAGCTGATCATTATTAATTCAGTGGCTATAGTTGTAAATTGGCTAAGAACATACAATGGAAGCACTCTTGTCAGTGTGGACTCATGCCATTGAAAGATGTTTTGGCGCTTCTCTTGCCTCATTCCAACAAAATGAGATATAATTTGCTTCAAACTAAATTCTTTTTTTTTTTTGCCCAAATTTTGTATAAAAATAAGGTGGAAAGAGGCATCACTGGACTGCATTGTTCTGGATGACCTGGAGGTTTGCAGGGTTGCTCTTTAAACTAATGTGAATTGGCAGGCAAAATGCTTTCCATGGAAATGAATTATATGCTCAGGGTTACTCGGGTTTTTATCTGAGTTAGACAGAGAAGTCGGAGTAGATAAAAATGAAATGACCCATTATCAAGTAATCAATGAAAAAGCTACACTCTGGCAATGTTTCTGGATCAATATACAAGTTACCTTTGAGGTAGAGGAATTATTCTTGTGTAGTTCAGAGCAGAACAAAGCCCACTTCCCGCCAGCCTCCTCTAATGCCCTGGGAGTGAAAGCAGAGAAAACCTCAGGGACAAAAAAGAGGGATGCTGTCTGCGTGGAGCCTTGTGACAGCAGCATGCAGCAGAACCGTGTGGGGGACCTGGTGTGGTAAACACTGGTACACGGGCACAAGCTCTCTCTACTGGCTAGTGTTAACCACAGAAACAATGGAGTAGGTATGTGTGTGCTGTGTATGACCTTAGGAAGTTATTCAGCCTCTCACTGCTTCTCTCATTTGTAAAATAGGGATGATAATAATATTTAATTAATATTTGTTAAATGACAGGCTAAATTAGTAGAGGTGTATATGTACAACTTTTTTGAAAGTTTACATTTTAGGAAAGTAACAGAAATGCATACAATAGAGCTGAGAACCTCAAGTCTTTCATGGGAGCTTGGAGTTGGAGGAAGAGGAACAGTAGCTTTTAGTGGGCTTGACACCATGCCAGTCTTATCTGCATACTCTGACTATTATCTACAGTCATCCCTTATAATTCCCACAGCCTCCTGAAATAGTTCCTGTCACAGCCATTTTATAGATGAGAATAATAAAGTTCAGAGAAACTTGCACAGGATTTCCCAGCTGTGAGCAGAGAAGCCGGGTTTCTGACTGCGTCTGCTAGCATCAAAGTCTGGCCTCTCCGCACCTCCTGCCATGCTCTGACCTCGTCTTCTTCATCCCCGAGTATTCAGTATGTTAAATAGCCCAGGGCTTGCCTCTATTTAAATAAATATTTACTGAAAATATTAAGGACACTGATACAGATCACTCATTGTTTTATGTTCTTTAATATGTGGGAATGATTACTGCTACATTTTCTGCAGTGTTTAAGTGTTTCGTATTTATATTCTCTGTCTCTGTCAGCATAGACTTAAGTTGTGCTGCAGTAACAAATAATGTCAAAAATCTCAGTGAATTATCACTTTGGGACATGCACTTTGAGGACTGACTGCCACTTTGTGCCCTGCTTCCTTCCTTTCAGCACCCAAGCAAGCTCCTTGTGTGACACTGTGGATCTCATGGGAGAGAAGTGGGGTGCAGGAACCAGGTGATAGCACTTGAGGTTCTGCACAGAGGTAGCAGTTGTCACTTCTGCCCCCATTTCACTGGCCACAGAGACAGATGCCAGGCATGATGGGATGGGAAGAGCACCGTCTTCATGCAGAGCAGCTCTGCAGTGAAAGCCCAGTGAGGGGTGAAGAGTACAGGTGGCAAGTGCTTCACCATGATGCAGCGCACATCGCCACCTTACAGCAAGGTAGCATGCAGGCTCTTGGAAGCACTTGCTGTGTTCCTACTGTCATTTATCTTAGTACCTAGAATAGAACTTTCCTTTTTCTAACTTCAGTGCTTGCTTCTCTAGATAGTAAGCTCAATTTTCCTTTGATGGGAGACAGCCTTGTTAAAAATCAGCAGCTCTCTGTGTGAAGGGAACTCCAGCAGCCCCTGCCACATCCTGTTAGCCTGTGAGGTCACAGCTCTCCTAAGAACTCTGAGCTGCTACTCCCTTCCACTCTGAGCCTCTCCTGAGTGCACGGTGGCTTCCCTACCTGTCCTGTGCTGTGGGAAAGCGGGAAAGGTTATATGCAGAAACATATGACAGTCCAGCTGTCTCGCTTAGGGCCAGGCATTAGGAAGATTTGTAGACATGTAACAGTGCCTCTCTTCTTACTTTTGTTTTGAAAAGTATAGTGGTATTTTATAAAAATGTTAATTTATTAGGTTTCGAACATTTTTTAAATTTAATTTTATTTTTTGTGGGACTGGAGATCAAACTCAAGGCCTCACACATGCTAAGTGTTTTGGTTACTTTTCTTTTGTTGCTGAGACAAAATACCCAACGCCCAAAATGAAGAAAGGAAAGGTTTATTTAGCTTACAGTTTGTGGAGGTTTCAGTCCATACTTGGCTGGCTCTGAGACAGAGTGGCACATGGCAGAGGGCAAACTGTTCATGGCAGCAGAGCACAGCAAAAACAACCAGCAAAAGGGCAGACTGGCTGCAAGCAGCCTCTTCTCTTCCCTTACATTGTAAACAGGCTACCCCCACCCAGGGGTCGTGTAGCTCTCACACAGTCTCTCTCCATGCCCTCCTCTTCCACAGGCTGAGGATGTGTACAAAGTAAGCACCCTGGCTTCCTGCTGAGTCACTCAACCAAACCTCTAGACTCCCCAAGTTGACACAATGTATCAACCATAACATTCCACCCCTTGTCAACTTGGCAACCACACACATTTTTTAAACCAGTGTCCAGATACAAAGACATGCTTATATTAGAACCATAACACTAAGGAAGTGCTCTACCCTGGAGCCACATTTCCAGCCTGGTATTTTAAAAATAAGATAAACACATATTTAATTTTTCCCTTTTTCATTTCTAATATGGGAATATCAGTATCTATATCTATTTCTATATTGCATTTATACAAAAGCTCTTTCTGGTCCTTAATAATCCTTTGAGAGTATACAGGGATTCTGAGAAGACAGCATTTGAGAACATCTGTCACAGAGTGATTGTGGCAGGCTTGGAGCTTGGTGGTTGGAAAGATCTTTCACTGCAGTTGAAGACTCCTGGGCTCTACCAGACAGAGCCTGAGCCCAGTGGGTTCTCACAGATGATGCTTCTGATTCACAGTCATCACCAGTACCCCAGGCCTTACACCTCCTGAAGGGGAGAGGGGACGAGCTGGGTAAGGAAGGCTGGTTGCATGAATCATTCCCAGCTTTGCAGGAGTCCACAGCTTGATGGTGCATCAGTCATGATAAAAGACAGTGGTGGTGTCTGGTTCCGAAAAGCAAAGTTCTGCCTTTCAGTGCGAGGCCCTTGTCATTGTAGTCTTGTAGCATCATCTAGGAACTCTACTAGGGTGTCTCACCAGCCTAGCACAGAAGAACTGGAACCAACTCTTCAATTCAATGATTCTTTGTATTGTTTATGTGTTAATTTCTGCTCTCATCTTTATAATTTCCTCCTTTATAAGAGCTTTTGGCTTAGTCTGCTCTTCTTTTTCAAAAAGTTTGAGGTTCACCATAAAGTTGTTTATTTGTGCTTGCTCTGTCTTACTGATACGGGTATTCATTGCTATAAATTTCCTTCTTATGACTGCTTTCATTATGACCCATAAGAGCTGGTATGTTGTGTTATCATTATCATTTAATTGTAGAAGCTGTCTAATTTCTTCTTTAATTTCACCTGTGACCCCTTGGTTGTTATTTAACTTCCATGTGTTTATGAAATTGTTGTGGTCTCTTTTGCCATTCATTTACAATCTCATTGCACTATAGTCTGATAAAATTCATGGGATAATTTCAAGTCCTTTGCACTTACATAAGCATGTTCTATGAGCTAGTATATAATCTATTTTGGAGAACTTCCCATGTGCAGCTGAGAAAAATGTGTATTCTAATGTTCTGGGGTGGAACACCCTGTAGACACCTACTAAGTCCATTTGTTTTGGTTCAGGTCTATTATTTCTTTATTGATTAGTCAATCTGTCTTTTTGTGACAGTGGGGTATTGAGATCCCCCAAAACAATTGTATTAGTGCTTATTTGATTTTTCATTCCCATTAATATATTTTTTTTTTCCGGGACCGGGGATCGAACTCAGGGCCTTAGTGCTTAGCGGCAAGCACTTAGCCCACTGAGCTGTACCTCCAGCCCCTCCCATTAATATTTGTTTGATACAGTTATGTGCACTGGTACTTGTTTGTATATATATTGACGATTGTTTTCCTCTTGGATTGTTCCCTTTACAAGGATATAGTGACCTACTTTATCTCTTCATGAGTCTTGGCTTGAAATTCACTTTGCCTGCCGTGTGGAATTTTTATTCTCCTGGATATCTGCTTGGATCTGCCGTATGGATTACATTTCTTTCCTATGCTGAGCATTCAAGGCTTCCATCATTTTCTTAAGCTCCTCTGTTTTTTTGTCTGTGTCTGCTCTCGTAGAACTAAGCATAGTTTTCATAGTGGACACCATCTCTGCAGTTATCCGAAAATTATTTCCGATTTGAATTTTACTAGTGTCTCATTGAGTTGCTTCATTGTTATTGCTCGAGGGCGACCAGGTGGGTGGCACTTGGATTGTTCCACCTCATTGCCCTCTGGGTTTGCTTTTGGTGAACTGGATGTCTGGGGTTACATCTTATGTAAGTGTCTTCTCATTTTCTTTTCTTTTTAAAATTTAATCCCTGCGGTGATGCTTGTAAGTTGCCTATGCAAGGTTGCTTTATTGCTAGTATTTTGAACCCTTAGGAAATAACTCCTTCTTCAAGCTATCTTCCAGGTGAAGCTGATTTTGGGTTTTGAGTCTGTTGCAAGATCCTACATCTTCAATTTTTTGGAGATGAGAAGTTGCTGCCTGTTTGGCTCAGCCCCTAGTTCTTTGGCACAGTGCCACAGTATTTTCTATGACTCTTAGTCAATCTCAGTCTTGGAATACCAGGAAGAACAGCTGTTTAGAAGAATTATGTCACTTCAGGCTATAGTAGTACCATCAATAATGATAATAGCATTAAACCAGCCTAGAGAATGACAAAGTGAGCTAACCATTAATTTGCCACCTTTAATCATATAAAGTAGATCTGTGGTTACATAACAAAATGTAAAACAAACCAGAAAATTATATGCAGTATAAAGGCTTGTTATATGTTAATTTTGCTCTTAAGGGTTAAAACTTAAAATGTGTTAAGGAGAAAAGAGAGAAATGAAAGAAGAGGAAGAGATTAAAAATAAGGCTGGAGGATGAGGGTGGTCACGCTAACTTGGGAAACTGCTGCAGATGATTGGAGTGAAAGAGAGAAGGAAGAGATTAAAAGAACAACAAAACAGCACAAAAGGCACAAAGAGGCTAGAAATCATGTTCATACTCATATAAAACAAGATCAAACAATGAAGAAAAGAAAAACAAAAACAGAAAACCAAAAACAAAACCACCACCACCACTACAAAAAACAAAGGAGAGAGAGAAAAAAAGAAAAACGTCCACTTCCAGGTATGTCTGTGCTTTCACTGGTTGACATGTGGAAACAGAGTCCCGATCTGTGCCAATATATTCCAGCAAGCCAGCAATAGCTTTTTGGCAGGGTAGTGGATAATCTCAGGGAGGCTGAACCTTCTGACCAAGACCAGATGCATTTGGCCTACAGCTGTCAGCACACCTTCCATGGCCCAGAGCCCAGCTGGCAGCCTCTAGATGAAGCTAGCAGCTGCTCTGAGTTCTGAGTTCAGTCGGCCCCTCTCGAAGATGGCTCCTGGCTAATCGCTGTCTTGCATAGGACAACTGAGCCCTTGGCACTCACTGCTACCTAGTGCAGTCCTTCACATCTGCTGCTCCCCTCCACTGCTGCATCTCTCCATGGAGTCCTCTGAGTTTGCCAGCAGTCACCGTGTGTCCACAGGTTCGAACAGCTCCTCTTGCATAGTGAGTTCTGTCTCCGGGAGAAGGTGTCCCCGGCTACCTGCCTCTCCTTTGTTGAAGTTTCTTCACTCCATGGGCTTCAATTCATGCTTCAGATCCTCCCTGGGTCCCGGGGACCCACTTCCCTCCTTCTTGTGTTCCTCATCTTGCTATATTCCAGCACCTGGATTACAAGTCTCAGAGTAGCTCTTTCTTTGCTCTTTATTACTCTACCGTCCTGGTGCTCCCCACTCCAGGGAAGACTTTAAACAGTCAGTGACAGTATCTATAGCATGTGGAAGGCCCAGCCAGGTCAGAACTTCCTTTGGTAGTCTGCATGATCTGCTATAATTGCCTGAATTTCCCTCCATCAATGTCGGTACTGACACCTAATGAACTTTGTCTTCAGAAAGCCACTATGTTGTATCACAAACATGTTGCCAAGGAAAGGTGCGCCTTGCTTGCTTGGTCCTTATTCCAGCTGTACCAGCGATGGGTTCCTCTATCTGCCTGGCCAGATTGGGATCTCAGTACTGGCGGGTGGGGGTGGGAGCTGGGAGATACTGCAAAGGTACGATGGGGACAGGCTGGGCCATCTGGAGGAACCAGCATGGGGTCACAGGGGTTGTGAGGGTTTGGGTTCGGTGAGCAGAAAGGGAGTGAGTAGCAGCAGTCTTCATTTCTCACTGTGCTGACTGAGGCTGGGACAAGTGTCCACAGGGAGAGCAAGTGGGAATGGGAGCTCTGGGAGTCTACGACTTACACTGACCTCATGCTCTTCTGCAGAGAAATCTTCTAGAGCAACAGCTGACCCTTGGAAGAGCCTGGCAGCTGCTGGAACTCACATGTGACCTCTTGTCTCACCACATTCACCACCACAATCTCGCTAGGCAGTGGAGCAGCAGTTTACAACTTCCTATCTTTCTCCTTACTCCATGAGATTCACTGTTTAGTGTTGAGCCGGCGCTTTCCAGATCTACATATTTATCTCTTTATCCACCCCTTTCCAAATATGTTATTGTTTTACAGATCTAACCACATATTCCTGTTCCACCCTACCTCAGGAAGAGTTTTCATGAGGAATGAGCATTAAATGTTCTTAAATTGCTTTTTCGCGGTACCAGGGATCAAACTCAGGACCTTGTGCTTGCCAGGCAGGCTCTTATTCCACTGAGCTATATCCCCAGCCCATTAAATTGCTTTTTCAACATGTGTTTGGATGATGACCTGGTTTTTCTCCTTTGGCTTAATAACGTGGGGACTCATGAACAAGTTTCTTAATATTGAATTGGTTTTTGTGTTATTGGACTAAAACTTGCCTAGTATACTCATCTTTTGATGTATGGCTGGATTCTCTTTGCTAAGATTTTGTCGGGTTTTGAAGTCAGTGGTATTCAGGTTTTCTAGAAAGAATTAGAAAGCTTTAATGCTTTGTGGTCTGGATTCAATGCTAGAAATTCAAAATAATTAATCCACGGATCCATTTGGGCAAGGTTTTTTTTTAAAGGGCAACTACTTACAAACTATTTTATAATTTCTGTCAAAGTTATTGATCATTTTACTTACTTACTTATTTATTTTTTTATTGCATTAAGGATTGAGCCCAGGCCCTTTCCACTAAGCTACAGGCCTACCCTTCTTTATTTTTTATTTTGAGACAGAGTCTTGCTAACCTGCCCAGGCTGGGCTCAAACTTGCAGCCTCCCAGAATGCTGGGATTCGAGGCATGTGTCATCAAGCCCAGATTACTTGTTTGCAGGTTGCTAAATATTTTCTTTGAAAATTTTTGTTTCATCCAGGCTTTCAAAGTTATTAACCTTGATCTATAGATCATTATTTTACTGTTATTTGATACAACAGTCTTTTTAGTGTCTGCGTAATACAAGATTGCATCATGTGGATAGACTATAATTCAGTTTTACATTCTAATCTCTTGGTCTCAAGTAGCTGTAAAAGATCGGTTTTTCTTTGTGAGCTCTCCTGCTGACTCTATGCTGTGTGACCTTATCAATAGTCTGGCTTTTGGATTCAAATATATTATGCTGCAGCAGAAGCAGTGGCAACATACTTCCATCCTGTGCTTGTGAACGCAACAGTGCCCCCACGGTGGCTTTGGAGGCAACAGCTCCCCCATGGGTCTGCTCTGAGAGGAGGTCCTCCACCTGGCACACACAGGGACGACTCTTCCAACCTCCCAACAACTGTGCAAAGGCATGAATCCCTGCACTAAAGCTCTTTTCACTAACACAACTAGAGGGGTTTCTGTTTCTTGTACTGCACCTTGGCTGAGACTCCAGCTGTCCAGAAGAGAAAGATCAGGTGTAGAGAGATTGTTTCTTTCTCAAGGTCCCAGTGTTTATGCAAAACCCCAGATTCCAAAGGAAGCAGGGTTTTCATCTTTCCAGGATGAGGGCTGTGCAAGCCATGCAGAGTATTCAGCATCATACCCTCTGGTGATTGCTGTGAGAACCAAGTACAGTCATGCACACAGTTGCCTGGGTAGGATGTGATCAATGCTATTGTTGTTGGTAAGGGGCAAGCCAGGTGCCAGGCACTGTGCTTATTTACTATGCATGGTGGACAAATTAGTCCTACTTGTCTGCTGTCCTCAAAGTAATCCCAGTATAAATAGGAAGTAGATATTGAAATAATTATCTCACAACAGAAGATGCAATGGGAAACGAGGGGACTAGGCACATCTGTTGGCGGTGTGTGTTAATTCACTTATCAGTCATTAAAAAGTAAATGTATTGATGTAACTCACATGCAGGCTCTGTCTGTAGTCAGGATATAAGGTGTCAGATGGTTGTCATGCCCACTCTGTGGGGCATGTATTTTGGGAATAGGAAGGGAAAGAAGAGAAGGTCTCAGAGGTGAAAAAGTGAGCTGGATCTTTCAGGATGAAGGAGATTTTAGGCAGAGAAGGGGAGGAAGGCAAATTCAGAATCCCAGAATAGCAGAGTTATGATGGCTGTTAGGCATCAGCTTAGGGCAGATTTCCCAGTGTGTGTCCCCCAAACACTTATCCTCAGAGCGATCTTTGCAAGGACAGTTCTGGGGTTAGACACTATATGGAAACTGCAGCGACTGTCAGTCATGTTGAAAAGGCTTACACTAAAGTGTTAACTGTAACTCAGGATTATATTTTTGGTCCATGGAAAACTTCTTTGATCTATCCATTAGCATAGACCACAGTCCAGAGCATGCACACAATCCGGAGAGTATCCCCACTGTGTCCGTGTAGGGAATGTGAGGCGAGGAGGCTGAGGGTTACAGTGCTGCATCATAAGCTCCAGAAAACCAGGGACAGTTTTGCTCCAGTACCTCGATTTCCCCAACAATTAACCCAGAACCTGGCACATGTTGGTTGTGCAAAGAATAACTGGGATGAAAAGTTGTTGAAGCAGTAAATAAGTGATCTAGAAGAGAACTCAGCTCAACTCTTGGGTTTATGGTTTTATTAACAGACCTCCCAAATAACAGGAAAACATTTCCAAAAAGACACAGAGAAATTCTCCACACAAGTTATGCAGAGACTATTCCCTCTGAGGGTAGAGCTGGTGGATGAACTCAGGGTGCCTGCAATATTTGGGACACACTTAAACCAAAGAATTGTTCACTGTCTATCTGAAACTCAAATTTGACTAAACATTCTATTTTTTTTATTTGTTTAGGGGACACTATAGAAATCTTTCTACTCATTAATGTTTCCTGCTCATCACCCCCCAAAAGATTTATAGACTTGTATCTTACTTTTCAGTGTGTTTAAGGGCCAAGCCTTTTAAGTGGGTCTGAGAAAATAAACCAATTATGTGCAACTTATATTTTTTTCAAGTTCCTGCTGTGAGGGAAAGCTTTTGTGCAAGCAGAGAAGTGTCAAAGCATTTATTTCATCAGTGTGGGCCCTCCCATATGCAAGGGGAGCCCAGCGAGCTCCTCTAGCAGGGGGACCTGCTGTGACTGTGGGCCCTCCCCATATGCAAGGGGAGCTCCACAGGGACCAGGAGAGGTCTGTAAAGGCTCAGGGAGGACCAGCTCCTAATAAGGAAGGCAGTGTGGAAGGCACAAGGGAGGATGCTTGCTTTCACACACCCAAGCAGGGTGCATGCTGTTAAGAGCGAATATTTATAGGCACAAAATTCCTGGAACTCAGACCGGGTGATTCCTTCATTTTGTGCAGCACAGACCTGGATATAGATTACCAATGGTGATGTTCTTAGGAGCACTTCTGTTCACCATCCATCTCTGTCCTGCTCCACAAGCACAGACTGAGATTGAGCACAGACCATTCATTATTCTTTTGCCAGGAGGATCCTGACCCTAAGACAATTGAACAATTAAAAAAGAGCAGTAAGAGCAAAACAGCAAAAAATCCTCCCTTTCTTCCATTGGTTGGTTGGTGAGTCTGTTTGCTTTTCTTTCATGCTCATCTTGGGTCTGAATTATGCTTTTTTTCTTTTGAGACAGGGTCTCATTCTGTAGCCCAGGCTAGACTTGAACTTGTGATCCTCCTGCCTCAGCCTTCAAGAGTTCAGGGATTTATGTATGTTTTTGAAAACAAGCCTAAAACCTAGTATGTCCTTATAGTTTTATGCATTGCATTCTTTTTGTGTGGGTTATTTCTGATGATGCACTTGGGTGAATTTCCTTCTGCAGAGAAGGGTGATGACTTGCTTAAAGTATTGATTATCTGCACTTTCATTCCTCACTTTGCTTATTTTATAAATATTAACAAATGCACACTCTATGCCAGGAACCATTTGCAAGGCACAGATCAAACAGATAAAGCACAGTCAATGTGCTTAAGGAGCTGACAGGCTAAACAAATACTTGCAATTCATTGAGCTAAGTCAGCATCCGGAGCAGCACAGAGATGCTGCAAAGGGGTCTCTGGGAGCAGTCCCACCTGTGGGTGGTGCATAGGGTACTACACAGAGAAGATTTATGAGCTTGGGGCTGAGAATAGGCCCTTTCTAAGAGCAGAGAGCAAAGATGCGGATGATGATGGCACGCAAAGGCGAGCAGAATTTGTTGTTTGGGAAGATGCCTCCAGAGACAAAAGATGCCTCATTGAGACACACAGGGAAAGCAGCATAAATTCTCTAATTTTTATATAAAAATAAACTTTGCTAATACCCTGTATTGACTTACAGTTTGGCACGTATGACTTATGAATAAGGTGGTCCCAATTTATGATGGTTCAGATAAGGATTTTTTCACTTTACCAATGTGAAAAACAGTGCTGTGCATTGTCATCATGGCCCAGGCTGTATTTTCTGGTCACGCTGAGCAGTGGTGGTGAGCCAGAGTTCGCAGTCAGCCACACAGACACAAAGAGCACCAACCACTAGGACAGTGTATAGCGCTGCTAGGCTGGGACGCTGGTCAGGTCAGGCGTACACCTGTGACTCAGGGTATTCTCAGCTGATGCCACATCTATGGGGTAACCTCACTATAGTAAGGGCACCTGCATTCCCTACCTGTTCTTTGCCAACAGGGGACACTCATGATCCCCTAGTCAGGCTACTACTGCTGGAGTGGCAGAATTAGGCGTTCACCTCACAGCTCCCAACCTGTACCGCAACAGTGCCAACGGGAATCTAGATAATTAGGCTCCTTATTAGTCCAGGGTGTGTGGGTCACGGAAACAGAATGCCTAGGACACTGATTTATTATTATTATTATTATTTTTTTTTTTAAAAGCAAACTCCTGGCCTATCCCAGGTGAATAGAATCAGCACCGTTCAGAAAGGGGGCCCAGGAACCTGTCTAACAAGCTCCCTATGTGATTCTTATTGGCTTAGTGTGCTCAGGCTGTGTTAGGGTTTATATCCACATGGCCCCCAAGAGCCTTCTGTGCTTGTAGGTGGGCTTTTGGAAGGTGACTGGATTGTGGGGATCTTAGCTGGCTCTGAGGAGGTGGGGTCTGGTCAGAAGAGCTGGGTTACAGTGGGCAGGGTGTACCGCCCTTCCTGGCTCCTGCCCTGACCTCTTTGCTTCCTGCCTGCCATGCTGTGAGCAGCTCTCCCCCACCACAGCCCTCTTCCATGCTATCCTGGCTTGGAGCCAGCTGACCATGGACTAAAACGTGAGCCAAAAAAAAAGAAAGTATTAAAAAAAAAAGGGGGCTGGGGATATAGCTCAGTGGAATAAGCGCTTGCCTAGCAAGCGCAGGGTCCTGAGTTCGATCCCCAGTACCGCAAAAAAAAAAAAAAAAGAAAGTATTAAAACGTGAGCCAAAACATACCGCTCCTTCCTTCAGTTCTGCGCATCAGGTATTTTGTCCCAGCAGTGTGGGACGTAACTAGGTCAGCTGCCTTGGCATGAACCCTAGACTGGGTGGCTGAAGCAACTGAGATTTTCTCACAGTTTCGAAGCTGGAATTCCAAGGTCAAGTCCTGGGGAATGCTCTGCTATGGCTCACAACCGGCCACTGTCTCATGGTGTCCTTGCATGTTGAAGAGTGAACTCTTTTCTTACAGGGGCCCCAGGTCTGTTTGTCAGGGCTTTGCCCTCATTAACCTCAGCCCCCACCTTAAAGGCCCCATTTCTATAACAAACACAGTGGGACAACCGGGACTTCAACTTGGGACATTTGAAGGGGAGGCACAATTCAGTCCATGGCACTTATATATGCTGAAGTCTGAGGGCCACAGCTTGGCCTAACTAGTAAAGAAGCAGTGCAGTCAGGGGTAGCCTTGATGATCGCTCTCTTTGTTCCAGAGCCAGGTCTGAGAGGAAGAGCAGAACCCTGTGGGATTTGCATCTCCTTCCCTTGCCTGCTGGACTAATGCTGTCCACTAGATATGCAAGGGGAGTCAAAATGGGAACCTTATGTATTTAAAACATTTTAACAGTCGTGCTAAAAAAAAAAGAGTATAAAAGGAATTGGCCATTAGGTGGGACAGGTAACGCTAGACCACTCCAGCTCTCAACCCAGAGCCCAGGGAGAGAAGCAGAGGTGTGTGATGTGACATGCTGTACAAGTAGCATCGTTTCTAAGAAAGGCTTTATGATTATGATGAGTATTGAAATGATTTGTTAACATGACTCCTTTTACCAGCAGCTCAAGATATCAAGTACAAGCAGAGAACAGAAGCTGACAGCTCATCCTAGCAGTTGAAGAAATTGTCCCAATCCAACATGCTGTTTACCATTTACATAAGAAATGACAACCTGCCAGAGCCAGAGCCGCCTGATGACTGTGCCACGCTGACTTGGTGATGGTTTGCTCTTAAATTAAGATGGAGCTGTGTTTGATTTATCCGCTTAGCTGTCAGTCCTCACCTCCACTGAGCCTTCCCTAAGACCACAATAAAGATCAGCTCACAGGTTCCACGCTGGGTTGCAACCACAAAGCACGGAATAACCCTGAGACTGGCTCCTTCCAGTGGAGCAGTGTTTGGCACCAGCATTGGGGTGGGGAGGAAGTTGTTTGAATTTTACAGAATAAAGGAAGCAGGAAGCTAATCACGAGACTGACTGCACCATGCTGCACAAGACCAAATTTGGGATCTTACGGGCTCTAGTGTGCTATTGGTGACACGCTCTCTTGGTCCTGCTGGCTCCCCAGACGGCATAGTGACGCTGGGGACAATGCATTCCTGTCCTGTTGAGGGAACTTGGGATGTTCGGCTGGAAAAGAGAAATTCCGTGAGGAGGGCATTAGCAGTCACTGTCATATATTTGAGAGATTTTTGGAAAAGGAACCAGACTCATTATACGCAATGATCTTTAGCTCAGTAAAGAAAATCTTTAAAATGAGATTAATAAGTAGAGGGTCCAACATGATCTCTCCGATCTGGAAATTGTTAGCCCTTTTAACAAGCTTATGATAGCTACTCTGTAATTGTGCTTGTTTTGTGATAAAAAGAATTGCAATTTTTTATTTAGACATTAACATGAAGCCAAAAAGACATGCATATAAACCCAGCAATGATTTTCATTCTTTTTAAGACAAGAAATTCTTTTTCGTTCCCCCAGGCAGGCGATTTGGCTGCAGGTCCAGCTCTGACTGCCTGCATTGGTCTGTGATGTGCATTTCAAGGCTCAGCTGTCTGCCATTCATCCCCTGCCCTTGCCCCAGAAGGTGGCACCTGAGGTCTTATCCCAAGGGCTGGGGCTCAGTTTTAAAACAGTGAGCTTTAGTCACAATGCAAGTACTTGACTATCTATGTGATTAATTTTGTATCCTTATTTTTAATTGATAACAACAGCAACAATAATGATCTTTGAGCACTGTGCCAAGCTTTTTGCATATGTTATATTCATTCAGGCTCTTCAAAAGGCCTACAGTGACTGCAACATCACCTCCCATATTGCACTATAGAGAAACCAATGCTGACCCAGGTCAGGGACTTGCCCAGAGTTGTAAAGAAAAGGGGTATAATTGGATCCCCATCTGTCTAATTGCAAATCCTACTACCTCGAAGTACAAATGTCTATTTCATGTGGCAGTTACTGGCCTCCCTGTAGTTTTTGTTTTCCTGAGTACTCCACCACATCTAATTGCTGCACATCCAGGAAAGAAAGTAAATTTAGGGGCAGCAACTGCCTTGAGTCTGGGGTTGAGGCGAGGTAGTTCTAAGGCCTCGACTGGTGGGGAAGGGAGGGAGAGGAACACAAGAATGTCTCCTCTTGTGTCCTTTATTTATTTATTGTAAAAGACCCACTTGAAACAATAAAAGGTATATTTCAAAAAAGCCCTTCTTTCCTCATGTTTGAAGAGGCGAACTTTCCAGTTAGTACTTAAACACATTTCCATTCTCCCCTCATTCCATTTGACATTTGCAGTTCAGAGATCCGGGTCTCACTCCCAGGAGATCTTGCCCTTGAGCTTAGTCTGTTACTGCTGTATACTAGGGCGCAGAGGCAAAGACCAGTGTCCTTAGGCTGTCCGCGCGGACTGTCTGAACGCCGCAATGGATGACTGCGCCTTCTGCATAGAAGGGGAAAAGTGAGGGTGTTGTAGGGCCAGGCTTTTCAGTTAAAGGCAGTGCAGTGTACCCTCGCAAAGTCACGGCTCAGTTTGTAGCCTCGGTCATACGCAGAGTTTTCCTTACAACCTAATAATTATTCGTAGAACACCCCCACAATTTCCAGGAAACCGCAAATATCCTCCACAATCACGTTTTTTGATGGAGGCTGCCAAGTAGCCAATCCGAAAGCCTTATTCAGTTCTCCTTGCTGATGATTGGCTGCTGTCCTGTGACCTATCTAGGGCAGATATGCCAGCATTCTTGCATCGCAACAGGTTGCTGTACTCCAGTGTTCTTGGTTTTGCTCTTCTGAAAGCCCTAAGATCCCTATGATGCAACCAAAATGTATTTTACCTTCTAAGGCTTTATTTATATAGCATTTTATTAAATGAAACTACATAACTGTGGGAGACATAGCATATTTAGGGTTTAAATTATAAAAATGGGCATTTGTAGGCATTTTTCTGAACAGATTTGTGGGTGCTATAGGAATGTAACCCCCGCAAATTTCAGAGGCCCACTGTACTGAATTATTAAAGTCACCCGTGGGGGAAGATTCCAAAACCCGTTTACTATAGGATATTCCTAATGGTGCACAGGAACTTTGGATGGAAGGGAAAGTATCATAAAGCAGCATTCCTGGTGCTGTCTGGTTCTAGGTGCTGAGCCATAAACACGGTCCTGCGATAGGCAATTTGCTTTTCTCCATCAGAACACACTGCTCCTTTGCAAACCTTACGTGTTCCACTGGAGAAAGGGCCCAGAAGGTCACTCAGCTCTCCTGGTGGCCCACTGAGCCTTCACCTGGGGCCACTGCTGTGGCTTCATTATCATAGACCATCAGTTCTGGGATTTGTGGAACCTGCAGTGGCTTTAACCAAGTATCCCAAAACAGTGCCTGGCAGGGGACAGTCTGAGGGTTGCTCACTGTAAGACCCAGAAATTCCAGTGAGAAAGGCCAAGTGGAGAAAAGATTGATGTAATTACCAGAACAACCATGCAACGACCGACTTAATGACTCTTCCCGTGTGCAGGTATTACAACTGGGCATCTGAACAGTAAGGAACCCAATTCTCATCCCAGACAAAGTAGGGGAGCCCCATGTCACCAGCATCAGTTTTACTTAGAGATTTACCTCAGAAACTCCTAGCTTCCTCTGGTGCGCGTCTCCAGAATACATGCAAGCTCAGCACTTGCAATTAATCTTGCTCTTCCGGGCTAGATGGGGACTTCCTGTTAGAAGTCAGACCAAGCAGATCAAGGAAGTTCTCTTGTCCTGCTTCAAATATAGACAGCCCAGACACAACATACTGAAAAAAAATTGACTGCATGACTGAATATTCGGCTGACACACCTGAAAGTGCTGGAAGTAAAGAACACCCAGCAGCGAGGGGCGTAAATATGGAGCCCAGAAGCAGACCAAAGCCTTCAGGACTGCGGTTACGTTGCTACTATGGTTTAGAACTAAACTGTTCTGCAAAGCCCCACAACTTTACAGGTGGGACTTTTGAAAGTGTTTGGATCACGAGGGCTCTAATTCCCTCAGTTAGTCCACTGACGAGATTACCACTGGTGGCCTCATTGGGAGGTGATGAAAACTTAGGACACTGGGCCACTTAAAAGGAGGGCATCATGAAGAGGTGGCCTTGATGGTATCTGACCCTCAGTCACTTACTCTGCGCTCTTCCCCTCTCTCCCTGAGATGAGCGGTTTTCCTTCACCATGCCTTGATATGAGGCTCTGCTCACCTCAGGCCATAGCAGTGGAACCAGTGGACCATGTACTACAACCTCTGACACCATAAGCACAATTAACTCTTCCTCCTTGAAGTGGTTTTTTCCTATGTATTTTGTCAGATGACTGAAAAACTAATGCAGATGCTCATAAGAGGGCAGGAATTGAGGTCCCAGGCTGCATGGGGAGAAGCAAAAACTGAACTTGTATGAAAATAGAAAAGTTCCAGAAGTTGCAAAAGAATTGTTGGCTATACTACAACTTTAAAAGCTTTACCATTTGGCCCAAGAGCATTGAAGGGGAAAAGACTTGCCCAGTGGTATGGAATGAGGAACTGGCATCCTGTGTCCTATTTATGGGCAACTGTGCGGTTCTTATCCTACCCTGTTGGTGTGGGAAACCAGACAGGCTCTCTTTCAAAGCCCCTTATGCCATCTCCACACTCGGTGCTCAAGTGGTCTCCTGCAGAAATCTTCCACTGAAGGTGAGCTCACAGGCAAAAAGCACAGGGCACTGGGAAACCAATCCCAAAAGAATTAGTTATGAGTAGCTGTACATGGGTGCAGAAACTGCTCCACAGGAATCTCAGATACGGGGTGGTGTGAAATGCATTTAAAAATAAATATGTTTAAAAGGATCCTCTTCAATCTTCTTTTTTAGGGTACAGTAATTTTCACTGTATAGATCTTTTATATCCTTTGTTAGGTTGATTCCTAAATATTTAATTTTTTTGGATATTATCATGAAGGGTGTGCTTTCCCTAACTTCTCTGTCTGAGTTTGTTGCATGTGTACAGGAACGCTATTGACTTTTGATTATTGACTTTGTATCCTGCTACACTATTGAATTTGGATATTCAATCTACCAGATTTCAGTGGGGTTTTTGGGGTCTTCTATGTAGAGTATCATGTCATCTGCAAATAATAATAATTTTTTTTGTCTTTTTCAGACAGGGTCTCACTATGCAGTTTAGGCTGACCTTGAGCTTATTTTGTTGCCTAGGCTGGCCTCGAACTCATAACGATCCTCCTGTCTCAGCTTCCTGAGTGCTGGGATTACAGGTGTGTGCCACCACGCCCAGCTAAATAATGATAATTTAACTTCTTTCTTTCCTATCTTTATTCTTTTTATTTTTTCCTATTGTCTAATTGCTCTGGCTAATGTTTCCAGAACTATATTGAATAGGAGTGGTGATAGTGGATATCCTTGCCTTGTCCCTGATTTTAGAGTGAAATCTTTCAGGTTTTGTCATTTTAATATGATATTAGTTGTTGATCTGTCAAGAGGATATCAGCAAATGGAAAGATAACCCTTGCTCTTGGATAGGAAAAATCAGCATAATGAAAATGGCCATACTCCTGAAACTGCTATACAGATTTAATGCAGTCCCGATTAAAATACCATTAGCATACCTCACAGAAATTGTACTTAGGACTTTAAACTTGTATCTTTTCCTGGGCTGGTAACACGCTGTGTGACCTGCACTCTCAGCACTGGGCAGCTCTCTGCCAGTCTGATGCCATGGGGAGCCACTATTACTCCACTGTGTGCTGTGCTAGGAAGGGAGGGAGGTGGGTAGGGCAGGTGGGGCCAGCGCATTTGTTTACTGTACAATATTTTCAATTTACAATGAATTTACTGGGGTGTAATCAATCATACAACAAGAGGCATTTGTACTTGGGGAAAATAAAATACATTTTTAGAATGAATTTCACACTTTTTCTTTTTAAAATGTGGCTTCTAGAAAGTTCAGAATTACTTTTCACACACTCATCCCATGCACTGAGTCCTCCAGTAGGCACTAACACTGACTAAACTGGGGGTGCACAAGTTACCGAAGCAGCTTGGGTGCCTGTTCTGAAATAGCTGGGAACAGATCGTAAAAAGTGATTGTGTGGGCCCAGAATTATCAGCATTCTTCAGCATGAAAAGGGAGAAAGGGACCAGGAGAGGTTACACAAGGGCACCTAACCCTTGAGCCAGTCAATAAACATTTGTTGAGTGAAGAATGAATGTAGGGCTTTTCCTGTGGAGGTAACTATCAGAGAGAGTTCTGAAGAGTCAGGAGGGGCCAGGTGAGATAATCACGGCTTCTGCTATGGCCACAGGCCCCGTCCCAGGTATGCTTTGGCTGTTCGCCTTTCCTCCTGGGCAGCAGGCCCACAGCCACAGCCTCTAGTTGTGTAGAGTGGGCAGGGCTATGGGAAGCTGTGCTCCTTCCTGTGTGGAGCACTCTGCATGTACAGGGCTCCTTCCCATTCATCCTCCTGCTCACCATGTGGCCCAGCACCCAGCACTTCATGCCTCAGTTTCTCCCATGGAGACCTGGTGTTGCTCCCTCTGCCTTTCTTCCCCACCCCCACAACGTTCTCCTGTGCGGCATTTCCCTGCATTGCACAACCCACTGGACGGGCTTTCACTGTGTTGTTCCTGCCCAGCGTAAATGAGATCTCCAGTAGAGAGAACGGCTTTTAAATGTTCTATGACCCTGAAGTACAAAATGTTCCCTATTTCTCCCCCTGAGCAATCTCCATTTTGGTAGTGAGTTACAAATGAGTGCCTGCTCTTGCACCAACTTAGAGGAGGTGAGGGAGGCTGCCCAGCTGGGGCAGAATTTGCTCCCTGGTGCTAGCGAAGACGGGGTGAGGGCAGAAAGCAGGAGCCAGGTGGGGATCGAGGGCAGCTTGGGCAGCCTGTGAGGAATGTGAGGCCCTCACTCTTGGTCCCTGGGCAGCCACTGGAAACCTAATTTGGCTGGATCTTCTTTGGTTCTTTGCAGATCTATTCCCAGGTTACCTAGTCACTTTATGAACCAGAAAACAATTAAACCACCACAACCCGTATGCTGACTGCTGTGTTCTCAGCCTGTGAATCTCACCTGGACCTTCCACTGGGCTCACACACACAGAGGTTGATCTCATGGTGGGCAAGTATTCAGCAGGGAAATTAGGCACTGTGCCCTGAACACACTGGGCACCTAGCAATATTTGTTAAATCAATGTGCAGTAAGGGATGCCAGTTTTTTTGTTAATTGGCTATTAGGTGATAACTTTGTGGGAAGTGAAATCCACCAGGCCCTGGGAAGATTATTCTGGTAAACATTACATGGCTTTGTTCTGAGGTTAAAAATTTAACTGGAAATCTGCTGGATCAGTTATCTCTTCAGCCTGTAGAAAGGTTTCTGGGGTTCTGTGGTTCTGGGTTCTGTGATTCTGTGATTTTGATCAGAGACAAGGTTCTAACCTGACAGTAGGTTATGTTCAAGGCCTACCAGTAACTCTTGCTTCTTATAGCGGGGCATCCTGAGCATGGCACTATCAATATTCCTTGGCAGCCCGGGGTATCCTAGGCATGGCAGGATGCTGGGAAACATCCCAACCTCTGCCCACCAGTTGCCAGTGGCCCCTTCCTTCTCCTGAAAGTGGCAGGGAGTGAAGATACCTCTAGACATTGCCCAGTGGCCCTGAGGTAAGGGGATAATTACTCCTGTGTGAGAGCCCTGTTGGACAGGAATAAAGGGGGTAGGGTAGCCCTGAGAGGGCCACTGTGTGCAGAGGCAGATTCTTGCGATATCTCTCGCATGCAGAGTTTGGAGCTGTGTCCTGCCCGGCACTTTCTCTGGCACACGCTAATGTAGTCTGTCCTCTCTCAGTGCTCACTTCCAGTGAGGAGAAGCCACCTGCGGCACAGTGTGACTCTGGAGTGGCTGACTGGAGCAGGCTGACATCAAGCCCACTGCATGGCCCTCTGCCTTCTCCCGCCTGCTCTGTCCTCTGTGTAGGGCAGTGGGTGTACATCACCGGGGGCTTTCACACAGTAGCATGCCTACCTTCACAGTAGCTCCTGGCTCCCAGACATCTGTATTTTTTTTAAAAACTTCTCAAGGTGACTGTGTAGCTGGGGCAAGAGCCCTGGGTGGCAAAGACCACACTCTGTGCAGTGGACCACAGCTGGCCGTATCTTAGCCTGAGGTAGGAAGGCAGGCATGGCGGAGCTGGCTGGAGCAGAACTGTGACCAGATCCCAGGACACAGGCACCAAATAACCTCAGGCCCCGGCTTGCAGGGATTCTTACAGGTTCATGTGTGAACTTCGTAAAGAGGCAGGATGCCCCTGAAAGTATGCCGCTGTGCCTTTCCCTGTGTAGCCTGCCCTGTGTTCCCCAGAGAATATTTTATTTTGGTTTTTATTTTTTATTTTTTCTCTCTTTTGTTCAGCCCAGGCTCCCTCTG
Source organism: Dinomys branickii (assembly GCA_004027595.1). Classification (NCBI taxonomy): domain Eukaryota; kingdom Metazoa; phylum Chordata; class Mammalia; order Rodentia; family Dinomyidae; genus Dinomys; species Dinomys branickii. The sequence goes on from PVLD010008554.1 coordinate 63,115, forward strand.
CAGAGCCAGTTTCTCCCTTATGCTTTGCTTTTACTTTTCCAAATAAACATAACCACCATTTCTGCTTGTCTTATTCAGTTCTTTGTTCCAGGCAAAAAGAACCTGGAAACCAAGACACAGGCATCCCCCTACCTGGGAACGTTTATCTGTTGAGCTGTTACTAGAGGGAGCTACCCGATAACAAGCGGGCCGCCTTCTCTGATGAAACTGGGGACAATGGCGGCTCCCTCCGAAGCTGCGCTCCGAGGAAAGGAGGTGACAATGCAGGCAGCGTGACAAGAGCGCCATAAGTCTCCCTTCCCTTCCGACGGCATTCTGTCCTTCTTCCTTCCCTTCTCCCTGTGCCTCTGGGTCAGCCGTATTTCAGGTGTCTCCGTCCACTCCTCAAGGAGCCATGTTGCTTCTGCCCCTGGGAAGAGCCAAGTCTGCACGTTTTTGAGGAGGGGACCTAGCAGGGTCTCCCTTTGTGTGCCTAGAGAACCCATAGGAGGGATCACTGTGGGTGACCGAGGCAGCCAAGAGCCACAGGCCTGGCTGGAGGAGCCTCATCAGGCGCTTGCTGTGGTTTTTACCTTTCTCTCTTTTAATGGGAGTGGCTGGGCAGTGGGGGCGGAGCCTGTCCCTGGGGTAAGCCTGGGTCACATGGGTTAGCTGAGGGTGAATCACAAAGGGAAGGCTCCACTCCTGCACGCATTACCCTGTCAAGCTCTTGTCTTTCTAACCGGCTTCCGCAGCTGCAGGCCCTTGGAACTGGGACCCTACCTTGGGATGTTGAACTAGGGATTGGTGAAGGGCTTTGAAAAGAATTGAGGTGTAGAGGCTGCTGACCACACACAGTGCTTACCCAGGGCACTGTGTGTCTGGGAACACAGGCTGGAGCTCAAGGCTTAACCCTGCTTCTTGCTCGCCCCTTTTTCAAGCAGAAGTTAATGCACACCGAGCTGAAGCAGCTGTGTGTGTAAGTACAAATGTCACAAGCGCACCATATTCTTCCCCAGTTCATTCTTTCCCCTATGGAATACAGTGCTTGTAAAATATTTGAAGTGAATATTCTTCCTTGATTTACTAGAAAAAGATCGCCTCAGGCAAGTGATTTTTTGATTCTTTGATGTGGCCTAAGAAACCCATTACGGTCATTTAATGACCTCAGTGGTTCTTAGCCAGCGGTGATTTAGCAATGCCCAGGACAGTTCTCATTGCCACAGTATGGGAAGACACTACTAGTCTCTAGGGAGGAGGGGCCAGGTTCCTGCTAAATATCCCAAATATACAAGACAGCCCCCAAAACGGAAGAGTACCCAGTCTGAAGCATCAGTCGTGCTGAGTTAGATAGAGGTGCGTCTCATGCTGCACTGGGATGTGAGCCGCAGGCGAAGCTACCCAACCAAACCTTTGTTGTCACCTGCTGGAAGAGCTCAGTTAGCACAGTGAGGTCATGGGTAGATCTTCAGGATGGTGGCAATGACCTCCCAGGCACCAGCTCTGTGTCTAATTTGGAGGCGGCTTCCTTACGACATCATCTTGTTGAATTCCCACATGGTCCTGGCTGGTGGAGGTGAGGGAAGCTGCCAGCCCAGGCTACACCACCAGCAAGCACAGAACACTCTTTGTATCCAGGTGCTCCCTCCAGAGCCAGGAGGGCGTCTTCCCGGGACAACCAAGGAAACAGGTTGGGAGGGTCTGTGTTCTTGCGGACAGATTTTGCTCAGGAGCTGTTCTTCCCAACTCTTTGAGTAGTCTGCACTCGGGGTGAGTCTACATTTGCAGTGTTAGAGCCGTAGCGTGATTCCTTCTCCACAGGTAGGGATTGTGGCCAGCATGTGTTTTGGAAATCCCAACAGGAAGATTCGCCTGAGTTTCTCATGGCACAGGATACCTAAGCAAAGAGAGTAGTAGCCTTTCTGCTTTGTCTGGACTCCTCTGTGTGTGTGTGTGTGTGTGTGTGTGTGTGTGTGTGTGTGACCACTCTCCTTCATGCTGTGAGGAGACAGAAGCTCAGGGGCCTCCAGGCTGCCCTGTCTGGTGTCTGGTGCCTAGGAAGGTGTCTGTTGCTTACATGGCTATGGTGATTCTGAGGTCCCTTCTGGTAGCTATGGCTAAGCATCAAGGGGTATTGGGTAGCTGAGACAGATATAATTATGTGTCAATTTACAGATGGGGACACACACCTACAAGGTCCAGTCTCTGCACGTGTAGGCTATAGGGTGCATGTGTATAATAGAGCCTGTCATTCCTTTGGCTGTGATGAAAAACAGCACCAGATTAAGTCGTGCACAAAGGAAAGATGTTCACTGAGGGCCATGATTTCACTTGGAACAGAACCTGGCAAGCCAGGTCATTGTTGGCGCCTGCTGCCTCAGGACAGACTAAACCTAAACCGGAGAGCCAAGGCCTCTCCCCTCAGCAGGGTGCAGCGAGAGGCACAGGGCCTCTAATAGGTTGTTTCCTGGCTTGCTCTTTGCTTAGAAGTCTCTTGGTACAAGTGGGAATTTGGATTTCACAAGAAACAGTGGAAGTATAAAATCCATTCTTTAAAGTGCAGCCAGGAGGAGGCCCCAGGCAAAACTGTGCCTGTGTAGCTGCTTCCTCTTCCCTCAGGCCCTGGCTCCTGTCTGCCTTTCCTTTCCTCACTCTCCAGTGCGTTCCCAGTTCCACAGCCTCGTTTTCCTTTGCAACATTTCCCCTCTGTCGACCCGACCGTTAAGTAACAGCATTACTTATGCTCCTAGATAATGTTAAGCTTTCAGGACAAGTGGCCTTAAACCAAAGAGTTGCAGTTGTGCAGCAGGGAGAAAAGCACACTACAATAAAATAGCATTTATTTGGCACTTTCTGTTCACTGGCAAACTGGTTGACGCTGCTGCTTATATTCAGAAGCCGTCCCACACCAACTTCTCTGTTCCCTGGTGGGAACCCGACGTCCCTTTTGGCTCTGAGCCTTTTCTGCTCAGGAATGCTGACTCTCTCCCAAGGATAACGTGCTTGTTGCCTTGGTTAATCTGAACATGTGCCTGGATTCCTGTTGCCAAGGCTTGGTGAGGGCTTGGTGTGTTGGCTGGGCTCCTCAGAAAGGCATTCTTCCCAGATGTGGCAGCCCATCGGGGAGAACCTGCCCTCTTGCTGTCCGGCTAGTTTGCACCTGAGACAGTGCTGCTGAGACATTCCACCACTTGCATCTGTCTGAAGGTGGCACACAGAATGGTGGAGAGAGGCTGAGTCCTCAGTAGTGCTAAAAACAAAACCCCTTCTCAACAGCTTTGGAACTTCCTATTTTGTGAGCCCCCAAAACAGTAAGTATATATGTGGTATTTTCAGTTGGGTCTTCTGTTATTTAGAGCCAAATGCACCCTAATGAATGATGTGCCAAATGCTTACTGTAGATCATCTCATAACTTTGAACTGAGCAACTGGAGCTTAGAGAACTTAAGTGACTTTCCGCAAATCACCCGGGCAGCAAGTGGGGCCTCAGATCACTCTGCCTTCAGCCTGCCTGCCTCTCAACACCGTGCTCAAAAGTCTATCTCTGTGGCCTTAAGTAAGTCTTTTAACCCTGTTGGGCCACCATTATTCTTATCTGTGAAGAAAGGGACTGTACTGGGTGGGGTCAAGTGTCCTTTCCACTTCTAAAATTTTAGAAATAAAATTCCAACTGCACAGCTCTTGGTCTCTGATAGCCAAGTCCAGGCCCCAGTGTGTCTATTGGAGGTCTACATTCAGTCAGCTCCATGAGTGTTTGTAAATGAATCTACCTCTGGATGGCATAAGCAGAAAGAGATGGATCACAGCCAAAGCTGTGTCATGGAATGGCTTAGTGAAGACCTCTGCCGTGCCCACGAGTGCCCACTGGACTATGCAGGTGGCACCCGGCTCCCTCTTTTTGGCCACTGGAGGCCCTCTCTGGTGACCATATACTGTCATGTGTCCCAGGCTGTCCTGGATTCTTCACTTGCTCCAGGGTAAAAACTTCTGACAGAAGTAAGTACGTCATGCGGACTTAAGTTGTAGGCTCTGGTTGGCAGGGCCTGAGCTATGAAATAGCTCAGGTTAGGTTCCCACAGAAGGAACCCCTAAAACAGGGATTGGAATCCAAGGAAACTTAGGTAAGGGAGTGGGACTCAGGGAAGGAATGAGACAAACGGTGAAGGGTTTATCACTGAGCAAGCCATCCTGTGACCTTCTGGGGACTCTGGAAGCAGACATAGGCCAGCTTCCCTTGGAGATGCCCCTTGCGAGGACAAATGAGCTGAGTTACTGCACCACCCATGCTGCCCAGTCATTGGCTGTGGGCTACAGGGCTGGCAGAAGGTGAAGTGACATCACCACACCACCTGGCTGCCCCGAGTCCTGTGCAAGCCCTGCAGGGACAGGTTGGAGGAGCTGCCCATCAAGGTGTGGGGTTGCACAAGGACCTGGCATGGGCTTTTCTCTCCAGAGTTCACACAACTGTTCCTTTCAATAAACCACCAGACATCAGCAGTACAGTTATCCCATTTATCCTCCTATATACACACATATGTATTTTTTCCTTTCCTTCTTTTTCTCCTTTCTCTCATCTTAGTTGTTCCTTCCTTTGAGCAATTTCTTTCCCTTTCATACTATCCATTGTACGTTTTCAGTTTTATTTACTCTTTAGGTTCTTATGCTAGGGAGACAATATGATATTTACACACGTGGGTCTGATTTATTTCACTTATGAGTATGGTCTCAAGCTGTATCCGTTTACCTATAAAAGCCTCGAGTTTGTCTTTTTATAGCTGAGTAATACTCCATTGTATAAAAATGCCACATCTTTTTTGTTCATTTCTCAGTTGATGGGCATTTAGGTTGTTTCCATGATTTAGCTATGACCAGTTGAGCTGCTATAAACATAGGTGCACATCTATCTCTGTGGTATCATGTTTTCAATTCTTCTGGAAAAATACCCAGAAAGGGAATAGCTGAGTTAAGTGAGACTTTTAATCCTAGTTTTGTGAGGATTCTCCACACTGATTCCTTTGCTCTTTTCCAGGACAGTTTTCACTGTTCAACGGGGAAGACAGGCAGGCAGGAGGCGGGGAGTCTGCTCTCTGCCGCCCCCTTTCCTGCTGCCCCGCAGCCCCAGGAGCAAGAGCAAATCCTGCACTGTGGGATGCTTGCTGCCCTTCCCCCATGCCTCCAAGAGCTGTCTCTCACCCTCACAGCATGAACAATTGCAACTCACAAAGTGGGTGTATTTTTACCAGAAGCTTCTCTTCTTTCAGGTGCCCCTAAAACCAGCACTGAAGAACATTTGCTCCTCTCACATGGAAGTGACAGGTCTCCCCAAGAAGAGGGAGGCAGGGGCTGGGGATATAGCTCAGTGGAATAAGTGCCTGCCTAGCAAGCGCAAAGTCCTGAGTTCGATCCCCAGTACCGCCAAAAAAAACAAAAAACAAAAAACAAAAAAAAAAAAAGAAGAGGGAGGCTGAGGAAAGGTTGCTTTCAAGTCTGAATCACAAGGGTTCCTCGCACATCTCTGTCCAGGCGAAGGCTTCCCACACGCCTCCCCCCATGTGGCTGCAGGACAGCGCCTTGAAAAACCACAGAGCCATAGGATCTCGGGGTAAACCTGGATTCCCCACTGTACGAAGGAAGTAGCTGAAGTTGAGAGGTCAAGTGCTTTGGCGCTAGCCACACAGGGGTCATCTCCTTATGACTCCCCGCAGGCAGCCTTCTCGATTGCCTCCTGCTCTGCTGTGCTAGGGGTTTAGAGAGATTTGTGTGTGTGGTGGGGGCGACAAGTTCTGACTTCAAAAATCTGGTTTTTTTTTTTAACCTTTTCCAAATTATAGCCAAGAAATACATTGGTGCATTTAAGATCTCTTTCATTCATTTATTCATTCATCCTATAAATATTTATTAAGTACTACTGGGCAGCAGGGCATTTGGCCAGAGCATTCTTCCTCTGGGTCTGTTAAACAAAGATCATTTATTTTCCCCTGAAGCTGGCAGCATGATGAGGCCCCAGGCTTGTTGGTATATGTACAAAATATACAGTTTTGGCAGCAGACACATTGACCATAATCACCTGAGACCCTCACTGCCCAGCCCCTTGGTGTCCTTTGCCTTGAAGCTTTCCAGGGGTGGCTGTAGACTTCGTGTACCTGATTCTTTGTGGTACTTCTCATTCCTGAAGACTGTAGGAGCACCGTGTAGCCTGAGGTTTGCACTTGTGCCACCCCTTATCTCCACAGTATGTGGGACTTGGGGAAGCTCATTGGGCCCTAAGCTTTCTGGACTCCTAGGAATGGGAGGGCGAAGAAAGAAGGGCATGCTATGGTCTGCAGGAGGTCAGTACCTCTGGGTAAGTCTCACCTTGAAGTGTTAAAAAGGTTTAAACTGGGCATGGTGGAGCATGCCTGTAATCCCTGCACTCTGGAAGGCTAGGGCAGGAGGATCACAGGTTTGAGCCCAGCTGGGACAACTAAGTAATTTATAAAGACACTGCTCCAAAATGAAAAATAAAGAAGGGCTGGGGTTGTAGCTCTGTGCGAAGACCCTGGGTTCAGTCCCTAGTACCACAACACACATGAAACAAACAAACTCAGTGAATATTCCTAAGCACCTGCTCTATTCCAGTTATGGTTCTGGGTGGGTGGATACATCAGTAAACAAGAGGTGAAGACCTCTGTTCTGTGCAGTGCCCAAAGTAGCTGGCTGATACCTTCCTGTGGCTTCACTGTAACTCAGCCCAGAGAAAAAACGAAGCACAGGACTGGCCCCTCCAGCTGCTCAGTGGGATGGAGTAAGAAAGAGACATGAAGGCTACTGCAGGAACAAGCTTTCCCCACCCTTCTCTGCCCATGTTTTTCCTTACAGTTGTGGACTCTGATCTCCTGACCACCCTTCATAGCTTTGGTTAGCAGGAGGCCGTGGTAGGCCCAGCCTCATCGCCTTTACTTCCTTGTTCCTGGACAAGTAGAATCGACATCATCATAATGACCATACCACTGAAACTTCTATACAGACTTAATGCAATCCCAATCAAAACACCCATAGCATTTTTGCAGAACTGGAGAAAACAATCCTAAGATTTATACAGATCCAGAAGAGACCCAAGATAACAACAGCAATCCTGAGCAACAAGAGCAAAGCAGGAGGCAGCACCATCCCAGACTTCAAGTTACATTACAGAGTTACAGTGATAAAAACAGCATGGTACTGGCACAGAAACAGACACATGGACCAACAGAACAGAGGATGCAAAGATGACCCCAGGAACATATAGGTACCTGATATTTGACAAAGGGACCAAAAATGTACACCCTAAGAAAGAGCCCCTTTAGCCACTGGGCCCAGGAAAATAGGCTACCCACATGCGAAGAACCAAATCTAGTTCTGTAACCCTGATCATGTAGTAAAATAAAATAAAAATGGATCAAAGACATTAAAGCAGAAACATTTATTCTTCTGGTAGATAAAATAGGTAACTCTTGAAGGTATAGGCATAGGCGAGGACATTTTGAACAGAAATCTAATTGCACAAGAAATAATATCAAGAATTGACAAATGGAATTATATCAAATTAAAAAGGGCTAACCAATAGAAGAGAGATAAATAGGAAATAGGGAGAAATTCAAGTACTCCCCCAAACCACAAATTTTATTGCTTTAAAAATATTCATCTATATATATATACATATATATTATAATTGGTTTCATTTATACCACTAGTTTATCTTAGTTTATTGAAAAGATTTGTGTTATTATCTGTTTCTTTATTGTAAGAATTGATTTAGTTTCTGTCTTGTATTCTGAGTAATACTTTGAAGACAGTGATACACAGTGTAATAACCATTGTCATTCTCTTACTATTTGATTTTGAAATTTTCTTTTTTATATAAAATAAAAATGAATTTCGATAGCTCTGCACAGCAAAGGAAACAACCAGCAGAGTGAAGAGACAACCTACAGAATGGGACAGCTTTGCCAGCTATTCCTTGGACGGAGGACTAATATTAAAATTTAAAAATTTAAAAATTAAAAAAATCCATTAAAAAACATGGGCAATTGAAATGAACAGACACCTTTCTGGAGAGTACAAGTGGCCAATAATTTCAGGAAAACAATGATCAACATCTCTGGCCATTAAAGAAATTAAAATTCAAATGACACTGAGGTTTAATCTTACTCTAGGAAGAATGACTATCATCAAGAAATCAAATAATAATAGGTGGTGGTAAGGCTGTAGACAAAAGCGAACCCTTGTACATTGTTGGTTGGAAACTGAACTAGTATAATCACTGTGGAAATCAGTATGGAGTTTCCTCAAAACACTAAAAACAGAACTTCCAGTCAACTCAGCTATTACCCTCTTAGGTATCTTCTGGAGGGTTAAACACATCATATTACAATGACACATGCATACTCACAGTTATAGAAACACAACTCTGAATAGCTGTGTTTTGGAAGCATGTTGTATGTCCATCAGTGGGTGACTGGATAAAGAAAAGGTATATACACAACCGAGTATTACCATGCCATAAAGAAGGCTAGAGGTGTAGGAAAATAGATGCATCTTGAGAAAATCATGTTAAGTGAAATAAATCAGACTCATATACTTAGATATCACATGATTACTCTTATATGAGAAACTCAAAGTATAATTTACAGAGCAAATACAAGAGAGATATTAGGAAATGGGGAGATAGATCATTTACAAATGGTGTGATGGCTTATACTGAGATGTACCCCCAAACCCTCATGTGCTGATGGGGGGTGTTGTGGTTTGTGTCCGTATGTCCCCCCAAATCCTCGTGCAGTTATTTGGTGGCTTTTAGATTTATGACTGATCCATGATCCAATGCTGGGACTACGGGTGTGAGAGCTATACCTGCCCTAGGGCAGATAGTTTGCTGGGATTATGGGTGTGAGAGCTATACCCTAGGGGGAATAGTTTGTATGTGTAAGGGAGAGAAAGAGGCTGCCTGCTTCATTCCTGAGGCCATTCCTCCCTTTTGCTGGTTGTTTCTGCTGTGTTCTGCTGCCCTGAACAGTTTGCCCTGTGCCATGTGCCACTCTGCCTCAGAACCAGCCAAGTACGGACTGAAACTTCCACAAACTGTAAGCTAAATAAACCTTTCCTTCCTTCATTTTGGGCATTGGGTATTTTGTCTCAGGAACGAGAGAAAAGTAACCAAGACAGGGGGGTTGTGGGAGGTGGCTGTGTCATGGGTGCATGATACTGTGTATTGTGGGCGTATGATAACTGGGTTAGTCCACTGACTGGTTTAGCATAGTTCTGGCTGTGGACAATGGGAAGGCCCGCCCTGGGTGTGAACGGTACCCACCAGTGGGTCTGCAGGCTGAATGGAATAAAAAGGCAAAGGAAAGATGGCTACAGGCTTCCTCCTGCCTGCTCTGCCATGGACTGTTTCCCTTCTGCCATGTCACCCTGCTTTGGAGCCAGCCAACTATGAACTGAAACTGCAGCCAACTGTGAGCCAAAACAAATCTTTCTTCTTTTAACTTGTGGGTGTCAAGTATTTTGTCCCAGCAATGAGAAAAGTAACTAAGGCAAATGGGAAGGGGCCCCAGGGATGGAGGGAGAGTGGCAGGAGGGAGAAGTAAAAAGAATTAAGGTATATTATATACATATACCAACTCCCCGCAGTACATGTAATCATTACGTACTTCAAAAATGTTGCCACAGTAAAAGATGATCTGCTTCATGAAATCCAAGAAAAAAGTCCATCTGTAGAGAAGGTGGGATTTTGATGACCAGGGCCAATGTCTAACTTTATTTTTGCTATCAAGATGAGGAAAGGAGTCTAAGGGTCGCTCTTGTGACCATCTACAGCTCCGAGATAACAAACACCATCATTTCCCTATTTAATCAATTCAGAAGACTGTAGATGCCATTTCTTTAGCGCGGAGGCTTCAAAAGTCTTTTTGGACCAGGAGCCTCAGCGTCTACCAGCGTATTTGTTATACATTGTAACTTAGCAAAGTACACACAAAACGTAGTGGTTTAAAGCAAAAACATTTCCAATCTCACAGTTCCATGGGTCAGAAATCTGGGTGTGGCTTAGCTGGAAGAGTCAGGTTCGAGCGCGCTCCTGAAGTCTGTGTCAAGCAAGGGCTCTCGCCTTATCTGAAAGCTTAACTCGGTTTGGAGAACCCACTTCCAGGTTCATGCATGTGGCTGTTGTCGCTGAACACATGGGCCTGATCACAGGACTGTTTCTTATACAGAGGCCCTGGGCTTTGTCTCAGTCACTTTTTATCGCAGGGTGAAATACCCCAAACCCATAACAAAGGAGGAGAGGTTTATTTTCGCTCAGTTTTTAGAGGATTCAGTCCATCGTTGACTGGCCCCAGGGCAGGAAGGAAACGCTGGAGGATATGGCTGGAGGACAGCTGTTTACAGCACAGCACCAGGAGGCAGAGAGCAAATGGGGGCGGGCGGGGAGGAGATGGAGACACACCCTTTCCGGTCTGGCCACCAGTGACCGCTCCTCCGACTACACCCCGCTGCCTAACAGCACGTTCAACTCTGAACTCCAGTGGACGAAGTCCCTGATGAGCATAGCATCTCCATGATCCAGTCACTTTTCCAAAGCCCAGTCTCCGAATATGTCAGAGTTTTGCAGGATGTTCCAGGTCTGAACCGTAACAGCCTCCTCCGAGATGAACGAGTGATCAAGAGAGATGTCACACCCAGGGCTCTTTATATAATCTGAGCCTAGAACTGCCGTCAGATCAGTGAGTTCAGTCTACACTCGGGACGGATTTCCACAAGGGCCTGAATGCCAGGAAGTGGGGATCATTGCCTGCTGAAGTAGGGGCGCCTATGACAGCTGGAAACTTGGGAGAAATATGCATTGTTTGGCCCCATTCTTCCAGACCCGTTGAAGCAGAGCCTCTAGGAGTGGGGCCGTGAATCTGGCTTTAACAAATCTCCCAGCTGACTCATACATCTGCTAAAATTTGGTGAGCATTGTTCTAGAATTGGGGTTGGTGAACTTCATTTCAGGCATTGTAAGCCTAGCTATCTTTTTTCTTTATTCAACTCTACCATGCAGTGGGACATGTAAACGAATGACCATGGCTGTGTAAATTTTATTTACAGGCAATGCAGGGTCAGGGCCTCCAGGCAGTAGTTTGTCCAGCTGTGCTGTACAGTAACAGAAGCTTAAGGTAATCAGAATTGTTTGGATTTCTTTCTCACTCTCTCCTTTTTCTCTTTCTTTCCAGGATACTTTGAGATAATACTACTCCATAGCTCCTGAGTGATTACAAAGTGCAGAAGAGAAGGCTGCATATAGGGTTGAGTTTTCTGAGGCTGTTTTTGATGCCTTCCCCCAGTCACAGGCTCTTTGAGTAGGCTAGAAATGTGGGCTCTGGGGTCAGGTACGAGACTGAAAGCTAGTTCTACCAGTGTTGTGAATGTTAGTTCCTTAGCTGCTCTATGCCTCAGTGTCCTCATCTGTAAAATAGAAATAACAAAAACACACACCCTACTCTCTGATCATAAGGAGTTGTTCTAACTCCCCTCTCTAAGTGACAAATTCCCCCAAATTCAGGGGCTTACAGCAGCAACAGCAGGCTGGGCCTTTGCTCTAGCAGTACTGCCCAGGGCTGTGATCCTCAGCTGGCTGTGATCGTAGGCTGCACTTACCATGGTTTGCCCACTGCTCACCTGGATGCCGGTTGGCCCTGGCTGTCGGACAGAAGCTCACATGGGGCTGGTACCCACATCTGTTGGTGCTCTTCTGTGTGACCTTTCCATATAGCATGGAGTTGCCTCGCCAAGTGTTGTGGCAGGTTTCCAAGAGGGGACATTCCAAGGGCAGTCACCCATAGGGGATGGCACAGTGTCGTTTCAGGAGCAAGTCACGGCCCGGCTCAGATTTCAGAGCAGCAGGATCCAAACTTTTGCAGCCACTTTTAGGCTGGCGGAGGGGCAAATGATGTTACTGCTGGAAGTACTTGTAGCCCTTGAGCTATGACAGGCGGTAAGCACTGGGCCCTGGCAGTAGGGAGCAGAAGCTGTCTGCCTGCTTTCTGTGTCCTGTGCATGAGGGCCTGTTGTATGTGGCTGAAAGGTCCCACCGAGGTGCCGGTCCTCTCTGTGCTTTTCGGCCGCGTGCTCAGTTTGTGACATCAGCCTCACAGCTCCCCAGCGTCCTCAGAGCACTGTAGGCCTAGGGCCCTGCAGTGAGCCAGGGAGACAAGAGCTGGGGGTGGGCAGAAGGATGCTTGGAGGTGACCCTGCTGAACTCAAGGGTCTCAGCAGCTGAGAATGGGGCTCTCAGTCACAGATAAGGACACACCTGTGAGTAGACAGAGGGTCAAAGAGACCGGGAGGAGAGGCCTTCTCAGCTGAGTCACTGGATGCACCTGTTCACTCTGCCCTGTGGTGAGGGGTCGTGAGGGGGAGGCAGTGCTGACTTCACTTCCCACAGGGCACACCTTTGGAGAATGAGAAGCTCCCATTTTTCTCAGTGTGGACAATGAGGGTCATGCTGGGTAGGTTGGTTTCCACTGGGCATGAAATCTTATTCCACGCCGGATGAAGAAACCGTGGCTGCAAGGAAAGAGCCTGGGCTGGGTGTGAAGGAGGTGAGCGAAGGGCGTGAGGCAGCAGCCAGGACTGAGGAAGCGGGAGCAAAGGCCCCGTGAAGGGGACAGGGAGCAGTCTGTATCCACTGGGGGCTGAAGAAGCAGTTGCTGAAGGGTCTTCACACCGTTATGGGTGGCCAAGTTAGGCAGAAATATTGTAGGCTGTCAGACAGGCCTGGGCCCTCGAAGAAGCCAGTGCAGAAGATGGGACACCTTGCACCTGGGGGGGAGGCGTGTCCTTTGAGAGCCGGACCTCAAGACAAAGGGTGAACTGAATGCACTGACACACTTCCCCTGTCAATCACAGCAGGGACTGATAATCTCAAGAGGTATCCATGACCTTCACAAAGTCAAGAAGAGCCCCTGTTCTGTTTTATGCCCCCTTCTACCTGGGCTGCTTCCCCATTTGATCCCCGTTTAATCAATATTACCTGAGCAGTTGGGCTTGTAATCTTACTGGATGACAATAGTTCTGCCCACCTCATGCCCACCTTGCGATTTCCCATTTTTCCCCACCCTGGACCTGCCTCACATCTTGGTTTTGCTCTACAAGAATCCCTAGAAAAGGGAGGGTCCTTGGCAACCCACTCAGGACGCCTTCTATCTCTCTCTCAAACAGAAGCTTTCTTTCCGCAATAAATATATTCTGCTTTTAACCGCCATTGTTCCTAGAATTCATTCCTCCTTGTAGAGAACATGATCTTGTGCCAGACATCTAGCGGGTTGGGAGTTTCTTTCCTCTATATCAACACTTAAAATATGAAATCTGGATTACAGTTGAAGTTTCCCATTTACAAAATGTTGGCAATTGATTTACCATTTTGAAAGGACTGTGCCATCCCATTAAGCACATGCACAGGGCACATACCAGTACCTGCAGCAGGCAAAGTGCCTCTGGCAGGTAACTACAAGGTGAGCTACCCAGTACATGGGAAGGTGACAGCATTTCTCCTGGTGTGTCAGTCAAGCCCATCACGGAGAAAGTAAGACAGGACGGGGGGACATAGGGTGTTTACAGAATGCTCTGAGGTGAAATAGTTTTGGAGAACTATACACACTTTTACCCTTATTTAGTCAACCAAAAAGACAACATCGCCTTGCATGAGTGCTGGTCTCTGACATAGCAGGAAGTGATGACGCTGAGTTTGAGGAGCTTCCTGTGGAAAAGCAGAAGTCCACCTTCTCTCCAGTGGCCATCTGAGGGCTGTGGTGGTCTTCCTATTTTAGAGAGAAGCATTTGAGGTAGGATAGAGGAAATAAAGAAAGTAAAAAGGAGACAAGGGAAATTGTATTGAAAAATCATTCATTCAAGAGAACTACAGTTTTGGGACACGAATTTACCCAAGGTTAGTTCCTTTGTTTTCTTCCGGGTTACTCCTAAATCCCTTCCCATCTTAAAAGGCACAGTATGCCTGCAAACTGGGCCCATGCTTTTCTCCTGTAAACTGGGCTGTGCAATTTCCACCCTCAAGGGCACCATGTCTCTCAACTTCAAATACCAGTATGTGCTTTGCATACTGGACTGGCACACCTAGCAGGTCACCCAACAGACTAGTAACACCTGTCCTACACCATCTGTCTGAAGCATACACTGCAGACCACACAGATACCCCGGCCCCAAACCATTGAAAGAGAAATTAAAATTTTAAATAAACCCTGCCAAGAATGCCCACCAAAACCAGCGGGACATGTCAGGAAAAGCCTGATAATGGGATATTTCTTCCTTTATGTTAGCCATGCTTGTTTAACTGATGGCCTTGCAATTTAACCTGAGATGTTTAAACTCCCTTAGCAACCCATGATATCATCCCACCCTCCAATCATAATTCACCAAATCTGCCTTTGCACCTCCTGCTTCCTCTCACTATAAAAGTCCCCAAACCTTACCAGGCAGGGCTCTGACTCTTTGAGAGAGATCCCAGTCAAGCCCACTGGTATAAATAAACTGCCTCCTAAACCTCAGTGCCATTTCTTACCTGTTTGGTCTGTTTTCCCTAGCACCGGGATGCCCTTATCTTACCCTTGAGTGGCTACACTTCCTGCTGAGTGTGTACTTCTCTGACCTGCTTCATAAATCTGCTGTGCCTCTTACAAAAACATCCTGAAATGCTTTTCTATGGGGCAGGTGCTTGGCAAGGTAAGGTCTTTGTGCTGTTCAGCGTAGCTCCTTGGACCCCCAGTGAGAGACTCACAGAGGTGCCTTTAAGAACTAACTAGAAACTGCACAGAGAGCCTGTGCATGAGCTGAGGTGAGTCTAAAAGCACCAGTGCTCCAGCCCAGGCTCACCTAAGTAACAGAGCTCTGTGTGAGTAGGAGGGGAGACCGACTCCTAGGAAGGCAGGAGAGTTTCCAGTCAGACTTAAGGAAGGATTTGGGGACTAGGCAGACTAGATGGCACGAAACAATGAAACACGACACTTGTTTAAAATCTAGAGCTCCTGAAAGGAAGAATTAATGCTTTCTCCTGATGCCCTCACAGACCATACTGCTCTGAACCGGGCAAATCAGGGAGGTGTTATTCTCACTCTGGGATTTCTCCTGGGCCTGGCAAACAAAGGCCTCCCAATCTACTAACTCCTGAAGTGATTTGCCAGCTGTCTTTTCCCCCAGGAGGTAACAGGCAAGAACATAAATGAAATTCCTATTCTTTATTACTTGACTCCCATGAATCATCACTCACCCCGGGCAAGCGTTTATCTCTAAAGCATCTCCAAATATCTGACGTGCCATTTCCTATATTTTGAAAGAAATATAAGCAAAGAAACCAGTGATGATGTGTTTGCACGGAAGCACATACTGCACGCAGTAACTTGAATTTCAGAAATTGGAAAGTGCAGGTGCCCGTGTGTGAGCTGGGAGATCCTCAGGGGACTTCTAGGCTTCTCATGTTCACTTCCAAACTTTCCTTAGGATTCACGTTTGGAACTTCGCGGGGCAAATGATAGATAAGATCATTAATGGGTATTATTTCCTATTTTTGGTTACTTGCGAGACCTATCTTGAGTTAAAAACTATTGTATCCAAATAGGGGGTTTTGTATAGTGCCAGGAAGTGTGTGTGTGGGGGTGTGCTCTCCCGTCACCATGACAACAAGTACTTGCATTGAAAGCAGACTCCTCAGGCCACATTACAGTCACATGATTTGGAGGGACCACCTCCCCCTTTGAAGCCCTTGTAATCTTTTCCTAAGCTTGGTAGTTAACATTTTCTGAACGTAATCATTAACCGTGTTCTGTAGCAGATAATTACCCTCCGTGGTTAGCATTTCCTCTCCCTCAGTGCTCTCTGAAATGCAGGGAGCTCAAGACATACTCTGGAGTTTGTTCCTTTACCCAAGAAAAATAAAGCAATTTGGCTTCTCCTCTAAACCTGGGAAAGCGTGCTTTTTTATGCAAAAGTATCGTGTTGATCCAAGTGTGTTTATAGTCCTGCCTTGGGGCTGTGCTTTGCCCTGTCTCCTAGAGCCACAGAGGCAGCTGCCTCATTGCCTTGGGCTCCCATTCCTGTATGTTTCTACTTCCTCCCAGCGACGGCCGTGCCTCTGTTAGGCTCTGGGTGCCAGTTTGTGCTATGGAGTCACTGGACTCATTTGCCAGCACATATGAGGTGCTTTCTCTCCCTAATAGAAGTGTACCCTGGGGGTGTCTCTTTGTCACCTGACCTTGCCCATGATTCTGAACCTTTGTGCCATGACGAAGGATTCATGTGTCTTTCTTGGTTTTCATCTCCCCAGTGTGTCAGTCAGTATTTACTAGATATAAAGCCAGATATACAAGTAGAGAAGAATCTACAAGGTTGGCTTACAGTGGCCACCCACAGAGTTGGATGTGCAAGAGTGCAGAGGGTATCTGCACACTGGAGACTGAAGGGTTCCCTCGAAGGTCTGGAGCTCACTGCAGTGTCCTGTGCCAGTTTGTATTAGGAGCCCAGTGCATCTTCAATGGAAGGTCTTGAATCTATGCCAGAGGCTGAGGTTGAAGGATCTGTACTAGAAGCCAGAAGATGACCTCTAAGCTGAAGGTGAAGGCTGGCATGCCTCTAAAGGAACAGAAGCAAGTCTGTCCTTCTTTATACCATCCAGGTGACAAACTGCCCCCTTTGGGGGCATTCTCTAACTCAAATTGATATAATCAATCAAGCTTCACACCCAAGAAAATTTCCCTTGCCCAAGGGAAAACCTCCTTTTCCAAGTTCCCCTACCCTATTGTATTTTTGAGATGTGCACTCAATATTTCTGGGGAGTTACATGAAATGAATGTTAAGAATACATGAACAAACTGGGCATGATGGCACATACCTGTAATCCCAGCACTCAGAAGGCTGAGGCAGGAGGATTGCTTTGAGTTCAAGGCCAGCCTGGGCTACAAAGTGAGCTCAAGTCCAGCCTGAACTGCATAGCAAGACCCTGTCTCAGAAAGACCAAAAAAACAAAACAAGAATACATGAACAAAAATAAAAATAAAAATAGGACAACTCTGAATCCCAAGCTGTGATAGAGGTGGATCTTATTAACATCTTCCCAAAGTTGTAGATGAAGTATTGTACTCTATTTTCCCATCATTACAGGTAGGATGCAGAATCAGCATAAAGATTGCTTTGCAGTCTTAAATGTTTGCTGGCTGAAGGACCTGGATCCTGTTGCTGGTGCGTGACTGTGCTGCCCTGGGCACTAGGGTAGGGGAAGAGAATGTGAACCACACAACACTCCCTGCCCCTGCTTGTCTTTCTTTGTTGACAGAATTTGGCGGAATTGCATGGGTGCCATATTCTCTGAATGCTAAACCAGGACCCATAGTGAAACCATCACACGTGTTGGTGATGGAATGTCTGCAAGCTCACGTGACTGAAGGAAGTGGTCAAAGCTTTAGTCTGAACGGGCAAGTGCCCAGAAGAGGCAGCAAAAGGTGAGCTTGCTGGGTGAAGGTGTAGAGGGACCCAGGGAGGAGGCATTCCGTGCTGAGTGAACACATAGAGATCCACTGTACTATAGTATAATAAGCAGTCGTGTATATGTAAAATTTAATGCACAGATGGAGAGGTATACACACATATATTTAGGAGCCACTGAGGTCTTCCAAATAGCAGCTGGCTGTGCTGTCTCTATATCTTCGATTTGCTTTCAGCTCCAGCGGCTTGGTTTTTGTAGCACTATAGCTTTCTCCTCCTCTTCCCCAAAAGCACGGAGAGCAGGGCCAGTCCTCTATTTGTGCCCACTGCAGGCAAAGCTATTGTAATGAGGTCCCATGTGACGCAGAAGCCAATAAACTCCCACCCTGAACGCCCAACTCTGAAGCAAGCTACTCATTTTTCTCCCTCAGTTGAGCGTTGTTTTATTTAATGTGCTCATACCTTACTAATGGTAGGTGTAAAATTGGTCCACGAGTGGGAAAGCCATCCTGGCCTCTGAGAGCCTGGGTGTGCACATGTATATTTTAAACTCCTGTGTCATGATGAAGGTCCTTGTGGGGTGAGGTGCTCAGCGGTGGGTGCACACTCTCTACCTTGTATTTCTGAAGGCCTGAGGCAGAGGAAATTCTTGACATACGGAATATAATTATCCCAAATGGAAGGTGGCCAAGGCTGCCTGTTCTTCTTGAGGACCTCCCTTGGCATAACCGATTAGACATAATTTTTAGGGATGTATGCTAGGGCAGGAAGACAACATCTGGCTGTTTGGCTGATCCATTGTTCTGCATTAATTTGACTCTTTTTGGTCAAAGCCCTGGTGGAGACAAGCTCATTTAGAGTCTCTCTGCCTGTCACATGTCAGCCCAGGAATATTCCAAAGCAATGTGCTGTTTATTATATGGTGTGAGTTCCAGGCCAACCAATTGGATCAAATCAATATGTGGAAGCCTTATTCACTGGCAAAATTAATAGTCAGGAGGCAGCTTATCCACAGTAGCGTAGTGCCTGCAGGGTGAGTTTCTCTGGCACTTGATTTGCTGCAGCCAAACAATAGTTCTGTTGTACACACTAACCAGTGTGGTGGGGTCCTCAGGGCGTTGTCAAACTCTGTGCTGATATCTGCCCATGAGCTGATTAAATCTGCATTAATCACAGGCACAGTGCAGGTGCTGTCAGTGGCCCTGGATACCGCCAAGAGGATCAATTGCTTTGGTTTGGAAAAATGAATGCATTTCTATTACTGATGGAAGCAATTACCTGGTGACAATGTCCTTGTACCTCGGTATTATCTTTTAATTAGCACTGAGGATACATTCCAACAACAACCACAACGGCTTATACTCTGTCCAGGTGTAGGCAACAAAAGAGATCGTCTTTCTATCCCTTATGCAGACTAATACGAAAACTCCTTTCAGTGAGGCTACAAAACTTGACATAATTGGTGTCTGTGGCCTGACCAATCTCTCACATTTTCTCTTCTAGCTGGCTGTCTTCCCTGCCCGAGGACCGCTGAGCTTAACAGCCGGATGTTTGGAAGGCTTTGCCGGCACTCCACCGCACACATTTGCATACCTGGCTCTTCTGTGTCCGTCTCAGTTGGATGCCACCTCCCCTTACGACCTCCCTTACCAACACCAGCAAAGCCCCCCCTCCCCTGCTTAATGAAATAAGCTGAGCTTCCGGGAAGATGGCGACAAGGTGAGCAGCAAGGAAGCGATCCTCCTTGATAAACACCACCAGCTCGAGACAGACTTGGCGAGCGTGAATGCTGGGACCTCGGCTGGGAAGATCAAACTGAACGTGTTTCTCTGAGCTGCCGGGGGAGATGCGGTAGGGCGGCCCAAAATGCCGTGGCGAGACGCGGGAAAGCCCCAGACGCTGGGAGCCGGAGACGCTCCACGCGGGTAGGGGGCTTGGCTGGGTCCAAGCGCCCTGGGGGCACAGCCAGCTCGGTCCCTTCCGCCTCCCGAGCCGGCGCAGCTTTCCAGCGACTCCCGACAGAGATCGGCTTATTAGCAGCGGCAATGCCCAGCAGTCCCACATTTCGCGCGCATCGGGCAGGTTGCGCAGCCTAGACCCTCGGCAGCCGGCGGTCCGTGGCCAGGGCAGCGCGAGCAGCATAGGAGCGGAGCATCCCGCTCCCTCCCCCAGACCCGGAGAGCGCGAGGAAACAAGTGGCTGCGAGCGGCGGATTGCGAGCATAGCACAAAAAACTGGCACCTTGGAACCTTCCTGCCTGCAGGGACTCCGAAAACTGGTGAGCTATCTGCGCTCGCGACCAGATCACTGAGTGGGGGAGGAGATCCATCTCTATACCTGCAGGGAACTCTGGGAGGGCGGGGGAGCAGTCTTACACACCTCACCCAGGTCTCTAGCTAGGGAATAGCTAACCAACATCTGTACAGCCTTTTAAGCGGAACTCTCAGCAGAAAGCTTAAGGGACATTCCCCCAAAGAAAAGTCATTGGAGCAGCCTCTGCAGCAGACCTTTGCCTGCTGAACTGCCTGGGGAATCTACTGCTCAATATTTTGAATCTGATACCCAAA